>VDFB02150543.1:0-24599 GCA_007258455.2 Sequoia sempervirens
AAATATGGATGTCTTGAAGGATGTGAGTAACATAGTCTTACCTTCTAGAGACAAGCTGCAAGTAGATAGAATCTTAGAATCAAGGGTGAAGAAGTCTACTCGACATAAGGAATACATGGAACATCTCATCAAATGGAAAGACAAACCAAAATATGAGGCTACATGGGTGGATGAAGCTCAGTTCAAGAGGCAGGGTATTGATTTATCTTTGATCTCTCCCCACAATCCTTAGTGTTTGGCTGAGGGGGAGAATGGTGCATGAGCACCCAAAGGTTATCATAGGTTGTTTAGGATAGTCTTGTCTAGGACAACTAGGCAATAAAACTTAGTTCATTTGGATGTATGCCTCAATGGAATTTTTGATTAGGTGTTGATCATCTGATGAAGGTCATGTTGACCAATGGATAGGCCTAAGGTTTTTGCTCAAATAAGGTTTTGACCTTTTAGGCCTTTTAGGTGTTTCTTTTCAATTTTTGCAAATAATGCTCAATTGGAGCTACAAGTAGCCAAGAAGAGCCCAAGGGAGTGATAAATGAATTGGAGGCCCTATTTATGGAATGCCTTGACATTAGTGTAGGGTTGGAAGCATTTGCATTGCTTTGAAGTTTTGTGCATTCAAGGAAAAATAGTGTGGTTGTGTGCTAATTTTCTAATTTTTTACTTGAAGTACTACTTTAATGGATTGAACATGGCACTGTAACTAGTGTAGGATGCAGTGTAATTAATATTCAAGCTTTTTGTGTCATTTAGATAGGTTTCTAATTCATTTTCAGCCTTATTTGTAAATAATTTTGTTTCTTCACTGTTGCTGGTCAGAACTAGGCAGTTTTGTGTAAATGGAGTGTTAGTTCACTTTCCCACTGTACAAATTGTACGACCCTTTGGGAACAGTGAATAGACTCCATGGTTGTAAATATTGTAGGGTTTAGGTTCCTTGAAAGCACAGGAGCTGCTGGAAAAGTCTTGCCCTAGGTGAGCCAGGGAAGAGTCCGGCTAGGGAAGACCTTAGTGCAGAGCACTTAAATTCTAGGGGTGTCAACTTTTTGACAAATCACTACTTGGAGAAGATAGATAAGTGTCTTTCCAATGCTTATTATGGAGGAGGAAGCTTCATCAATCCATCTGGTGAGGAAACAACTTGACAGTTTGTGGAGAGGTCAGGAAAGGGCTTAAAAACCCTAGTATTGCTCATTTTCAAGTTAAGCCCTTGTACGGTCAGCTGAGACCCAAGACCCCAAAAATATTTGAGAGGTGGGTATATGAATCAGGAATCCCAAGAAAAGATTGGGTGTTCTTTGGAAAGATTTGGAGAACTAACCTGATTTCTTGGAGAAGGAGACCTAATTGGGGCTCCTAGGCTAGTAGCCTTTTTAGGTCTAAAAGAGGATTTGGTGAAAGTGACTTGCAGATGGAGCTAGGTGGACCACTAATACACTTAATAGGATGGTTTGACGATGTTAGAAGCATCTTCACACCCCTGCAAAGCTAATTTCAAGATTTGAAGGATTTGTAGCCTTTAGAGTGGATTAAGGGCTAAAGCAAGCGTTTCAAGATTACTCCAAGTCTTGACTTGGTAGGAGGTTCTTTATTGGTAGTTGGGGTTGGCAAGGAAAAACCAGGGGATCCTAAGTAAATAAAGGTCCTATAGGTTGAAGTGGTGGAGGGAGACACCTTAAAAGTCTTCCAACAAGGCTTAGAGCATGAAACTGTGATTGTTTCATCCAACCTCACTATCACTAGACTATCTGTCACGCCCCGCCGTGCGAACCCCAAAGGAACTAATAACAACAGAACAATTTTTTTTTTTAAAAGAATATAATAAACATACTTAAGTATTATAATATAACATTGTATCATGAGGCACAACTAGTTCCAATGGGGTACACGAAGTGACATAACTATTCTAACCCATAACAATGAAAGTAAGATAATAATTAATCTACTACGTAAACTAATTCATTCCCATTCCATCATTTAAGATATCCATCAACTATTTCCATATTAATAACATAAACACGTATGACAATACATGGAATTATTAAGATATAAAGTGTTACAAATTTCGATAGATACCACTCATCATAACCAACCATATCAAATGATCTTGAATAAATACATGGCTTGAATAATTATTACAACCCCACTGATAGAAGAATACAATCTCAATAACTACATATACATATCATATCAAGGTCATCCCAAACCACATGGGAGACAGTACATCAAAGAATATATTACATATGAAGTATATACATCAATCTGGTACACAAGAAAAACTGGATCATCCACATCTGCCAAAACCTGCAAGTAAAAGATACATCTGCAACAGAAGAGGGTACCCAATGGGGTGTGAAGCACGTTCCACCCAACCACCCCCGTGCTGAGAGTAGACAAGGAAGGGTCCCTGACCAAGTACGCCTAACAACAACAAAGACTAACTCCCAACAACCACATAACATCAAAGACCACTTAGAAAACTCACGACAACCATTCCCAGAGGCACAACAACAAATCACCCAGAACATAACAATAAAACACCTTCCCAAACAACAACTAGTCACATGCACAACTTCAATGAACTCAAGACATAATAACAAGAACCTCATCCAACAATTGACCAAAGAGAAAACATCAAGGCACATAACCACTGAAGTCACAATATTACTTCACAACTACAATCACAAAGTCACTTAACACAAGGTTACAATGCTTCCAGAGGACAAAGATCATAAACATCGCACAATAACTGGCTAACTGTTGACATAGGAAGAGTGTCATGCATAAATTGCCATGAGTTACCCTGGCTCAACCTTCCTAGGCTACCGGACCCCCATCCTGGGTTACCCTGGCTTGCCTCTACCGGCCGCCGGACCCTCACGCAAAACTATGCGTCCATCTCATCTCGAGCCTTATCATTCACTTGCTTCACGAGAGAGGCATCTTTTATCTTTATTAGTGTGAAAGCCCCCCCATTAATTCATTTATATTATCACTTAATTAAACTCTAGGTAGGTTACCCTGGCGCCCCTTTGTGTGCCGGACCCCCACAAAGAGCCACTCTCCTATCGACAACACACAAGGCACAATACCACACTAGGTAACTGAACAATATAAACTCTCCAATCAAGGAGAAAACCAAACAAGGAACCCACTCCAATCCACTGGAGGAAACCAATCCAAATACACACTCCTTCCAAAGGAGGTACGATTCTCATTACCCACTCCTATTTCTCAGGAAGCACAAATCCCGTTCATGAAAACCAGGTACAAAACAAAGTACAGTACATCAAAGTGACTCACACAGTAATCCCCAACACATAATATCCCACTCTGGAGAACTTCTCTGGAAGACTTACAATACCCTTAACCCTAATTTCCCGACATGGGGAAATAAAAGAAACAAGATGGAAAAGCATTCCAGGCAACACAATCATTTACTCTAAATTTCACAAATATATTCAAAACATACCAAATATTCCTTAAAGCAAGATAACTAACGCATGGATTCGCTCACAAAAACACAAACTCGAAAACAAAGAACTCCACAATTAGATAAAAAGAATGAATTCGAGAGAAGACAACTACATAAATCAATGCCATGACAATTATATTGCACTACGAACTTCACCTAACAGACGAACCAGTTGGACGAGGAAATTCTATTAGCCAAAAGAACGCATACATAATTCTAATTTTTTTAGGAAAACTACAACGATACAAACTATGAAAAATCATCTATTACTTATAGAATTCATTATAAAAATAATTTAAGTTCCACACACATATTTCAACTTATTAAATTATTAAATATATATATATTAAATTATTAAATATATATTAAAATAAATAAAGCATTTTAATACGAATCATTTTACCAACAAATATGTTACCAATTTTCTTAAATATCATACCCTTTTAAAATTATAGTTTTAACATATATATATATATATATATATATAATCAAATTAAACAAAACGTTTATTAAAAATCATATAAATTTATTATAGAATAAAAAAAAATCGAATTAACAAAACGTTTATTAAAAATCATATGAAACAGAAGATTAAATAAAAGTATTACAAACGAATTTTAAAGCAACATAATAAACAACCCTCCCCCGGAGGTACTGCGTACCTCCCATGGGGAGGACGCAGCCTCCACTGGGCTGCGTACAGCAGCCTACGGCTGCTGTGCGCAGCCAAGTGGCGGCTGCCACTACTGCGCCCAGCGCAGGGGTCGGGGTGGTACGGCGAAAGCCGTCCGCCCCTTCCCCAACACAAAATTTAAAACTTTATTTTATTAATAGAATTTATAATAATAAATTTTTATTATATATATATATTTTTTTTAATGTTTATATTTTATTCGCTTTTAATTTCATAAATATTTTTCGTACGGTACAAGTTGCGAAAAGAATAATATGACTGTGAACATAAAAATTTATAAAAGAATGCACAGTTCATTACACAGTAAGCTACCAAATATATATATATGTAAATGTTTTAAAAACAACATTATATATATATATAAACAGATATTTAACACAATAATAAGAACCAATTGTTTTCCTCAAAGAGGAATATAGATTTAATAAAAGGAATAATTTAATTCTTTTATTTATTTATTTATTTGATACACACATATACATAGGTATATATATAAATTACATATATTTATGCAGAATCTTACAAAATAAGTAATATAACAATTAAATTTTTCATATCAAATACACAACAAATTTGGCAGATAAATTCAAGCCATAAAATAATAACTTTCTTTCCAACTGTAATTTCCAGAACACAAATTTTATTAAATATATTTCAAAGGGTTTTACCATTGCTTACATAAGATTTGATTTTCTTATTCATTTATTTTATTTTAATTTATATCAGACAATCTAAATCTGGTTATGCAAGTTTAACCCACAAAAACAAATGATTTTCTTTTCAAGACAATGGTTTCAAAACTAAATTTTATTGAATATTCAAAGGGTTTTACTATAGTTTTTCTACGAGAGTTCGGGGGTTTACATACGTATGCTTCAAATCATGTGAATCTTTTCAAAGGAATTTCTTAAAATAATTATAACCTAATCTTGTTTATAAAACAAATCAATAATAATAACAAGAGGAAAAACCCGAGTTCACACCGATGAAGAATTTCTTCTGTAGCCTCCTCCCGATCTCTTTCTGCATCTCTCTTTTCTCGATCCTCTGCCTGCAACGTCCTTCTGAACAATCCTTTCTTTGCAAACTCACAATAATTTTTTTACCCAGAAGAAAACCTCAAAACTAAAAAAAACTCTCCTTTTCTTTTCTTTTTCTTTCAGATCCAAAATAACAGAGTAAAAACTTGTGTGAGAATCATTCCTTCATAAAAATAATAAATCACTAAATAAATCAATAAATCTTTTTCAGCTTTCTTTTCCAAAAAGCCCCCTTTCTTATTGGTTCTTTTCCAGCTTTTAAAAGCTCACATTTATCTAAAATTCTAATTGAAATAATTTATTTAAATTAGATATTATCTTCACACAAATTTTCTAATTAAATATTAATAAAAATAATATTTGATTACTCTCAACTATATTAATTTAATTATAATTATTTTCACTTTTTAATTAATTAAATCACTTTTAATTTACATTCTATTTCAACTTAACATCTTTTTAACTCTCAAATAAATCAAATCACGATGCCACATTAATTAATTATTTTATGCAATACGATTAATTAATTAAACACTACCCAAGAATAAAATAAACACTCAACAATAAAACTACATACAAGACAAGACAAGACTTCAATCAAACACAACTCACAACAGACGACGGACCTGGGACGGGGACACTTCCAAGCCTACTCCCTTTTTCAACTTTTACCCATTGGGTTGATTTATTGCTCACCCTGTCCTGCCGAAGCAGGTGGAATCGAGACTTATTCCTGCAATCCTGCATCCAACAAACGTCAAGTAGCACATGTACATATATACATAAAATCAACATCCTATCATGAGAAGGAATTGCAGTGTAGCAGGGCACTCGTGAACAAGTGATGCTACACTGTCCTCTCACCTAATCTATTCTAACAATTATAATATCCATAATGAGCTAACATTTCTAACCAATTGACATAAGATAACATGATATTAAACTACTGCATCTTAACTAATTATTAAACAATTGCATCATATAATAATACTGAATTACATAACATCACATTGGCATAAAAACATTAATGATAAATCATTTAAATAAACAATAATCCAACAACACACAAGATATCACAAATCATACTAGTAATGTCATATCAACCGATTAACTAAACCATGCACCCACACGCACCAAACAACAATACAGACAATCACCGTCATAAAGCATCAATCAAAACCACATGAATGTCAAATCCAACAACACATAGAGTATCATCGTAGTATCAGCGTATCAAGATAACACACAGAGATTAATAAACCTAAACAGTATGAGGGGTATTACATCCTCCCCCCCTAGGATATGGCTTACTCCTGGAAGCCATTAAACAAAAACATAGGGAAGGAACTCCCATGAAACCAATTAAACACTAGCTGACTCAGAACCTTGATCCGTGAGGATCAACTCCTGAAAATGAAGGATGAACAACACCTAGATGCTTGACCTGACGGATATCCACCGCAGTGAATGCCCTATGTGATCGATCCACATCTCCTACTGTCGGCTCAGAAACTGCCGGCCTCTGACTACAACCAGAATTGTCCTATTGAGGACACTCACGAGCAAAGTGGCCCTGCTGACCACAAGAGAAACATCCTGTCCCTCTGCTGAGACCCTACACAGCTGGAGCTCGACTAGATCGTGGAAAACCACCTCCACTAAACGCCGACTGAGAACTCTGAGCAAGCTTATCAACACGATCACGATGAGCCCGGATCCAACTCCTATCTCTCTTCTTCTGCCTCCAACTTCTAACAGGTTGGGACTGAGAATTCTGTTGCCTAGATTGTGAAGGCTGCTGTTGTCCACCCTTAGCGAGTGACTGATGTCCTCTAGAAAACCCAGTAGCCTGAGATCGGCCACTCTGAGAACCAACACCAACAGCAGGTGCACCACCAAACTGAACTCCCACCTGGCCACCTAAAGCCAAAGCTAAATTCTCCTCAACAATGCGAGCTTTATCTACAGCTACCTCCATGGTCTTCGGCTCAAATACCCGAACACCAACACTAATCTGGGGGTTTAAACCCCTAATGAAATGTTGTACTAACATACCCTCATCATCACCTATGCCCGCAAACTGTTTGAGCTCGAAGAAGCGACGCTCATACTGATCCACTGTCATATCCATCTGTCGTAGAGCGTGAAACTCATCTCCACGGCGCTGACGCCAACGATCAGAAAGGAATCGAGCTTTGAACCGCTCTAGGAACAACTCCCAAGATATAGTGCCAATATCCAAATGGAGCTTCTGCTCCTCCAACCTCCACCAAGTAGATGCAAAATCCCTCAAGTGCATGATCGCACACCTAGCCTTGGTGTTGCTACCATATGGATGCATGGCAAAGCACCTATTCAAATCAAACAACCAAGTCTCAGCCTCTGAACCACTGCCCATACCATCAAAAGTGGGTGGACGAGCTCTAAGGAGATCTCTCATGTGAGTAGCCATGTCTGCCTCAGATGGAGCTGAAACCCGATCTCTCTCCCCTACAACCTCCTGATCCCTATCCGGCCTAGGCCCCAACCGAGCAAGAGTCTCCTCAAGCAAGCGACGCAACTGAGCATCCCCAATCCCTGGTTGATCCTGATGCTGAACACTAACCTCGGGCACAAACTGAGAAGCTTGATGATCCACATGATCAGAAACATGGGAAACAATGGGAGGTGCATCACGCTGATTACCTCCTCGACCACCTACAAGACCACGACCCCTATGACCCCGCTTAGGTGGCATGATCCTGAAAAGATACACACCACAACATAAGACAAGGTACACAAATAAAAAACTCTAAACAGCTAAAAACCTAATGGGTCCCAAAGCGCCCAGTGTTTAAACTTGGGCTCTGATACCAAGCTGTCACGCCCCGCCGTGCGAACCCCAAAGGAACTAATAACAACAGAACAATTTTTTTTTTTTAAATAAAGAACATAATAAACATACTTAAGTATTATAATATAACATTGTATCATGAGGCACAACTAGTTCCAATGGGGTACACGAAGTGACATAACTATTCTAACCCATAACAACGAAAATAAGATAACAATAAATAATCTACTACGTAATCTATTCATTCCCATACCATCATTCAAGATATCCATCAACTATAACCATATTAGTAACATAAGCACATATGACAATACATGGAATTATTAAGATATAAAGTGTTACAAATTTCGATAGATACCACTCATCATAACCAACCATATCAAATGATATTGAATAAATACATGGCTTGAATAATTATTACATCCCAATGATAGAAGAATACAATCTCAATAACTACATATACATATCATATCAAGGTCATCCCAAACCACATGGGAGACAGTACATCAAAGAATATATTACATATGAAGTATATACATCAATCTGGTACACAAGAAAAACTGGATCATCCACATCTGCCAAAACCTGCAAGTAAAAGATACATCTGCAACAAAAGAGGGTACCCAATGGGGTGTGAAGCACGTTCCACCCAACCACCCCCGTGCTGAGAGTAGACAAGGAAGGGTCCCCGACCAAGTACGCCTAACAATCACAAAGACTAACACCAAAGACAACTTAACATCCAAAACCACTTAGAAAACTCACGACAACCATTCCAAGAGGCTCAACAACAAATCACCCAGAACATAACAATAAAACACCTTCCCAAATAACAACTAGTCACATGCACAACTTCAATGAACTCAAGGCATAATAACAAGAACCTCATCCAACAATTGACCAAAGAGAAAACATCAAGGCACATAACCACTGAAATCACAATATTACTTCACAACTACAATCACAAAGTCACTTATCACAAGGTTACAATGCTTCCAGAGAACAAAGATCATGAACATCGCACAAAACTGGCTAACTGTTGACATAGGAAGAGTGTCATGCATAAATTGCCATGAGTTACCCTGGCTCAACCTTCCTAGGCTACCGGACCCCCATCCTGGGTTACCCTGGCTTGCCTCTACCGGCCGCCGGACCCTCACGCAAAACTATGTGTCCCATCTCATCTCGAGCCTTATCATTCACTTGCTTCACGAGAGAGACATCCTTTATCTTTATTAGTGTGAAAGCTCCCCATTAATTCTTTTAGATTATCACTTAATTAAACTCTAGGTAGGTTACCCTGGCGCCCCTTTGTGTGCCGGACCCCCACAAAGAGCCACTCTCCTATCGACAACACACAAGGCACAATACCACACTAGGTAACTGAACAATATAAACTCTCCAATCAAGGAGAAAACCAAACAAGGAACCCACTCCAATCCACTGGAGGAAACCAATCCAAATACACACTCCTTCCAAAGGAGGTACGATTCTCATTACCCACTCCTATTTCTCAGGAGGCACAAATCCCGTTCGTGAAAACCGGGTACAATAACAAAGTACAGTACATCAAAGCGACTCACACAGTAATCCCCAACACATAATATCCCACTCTGGAGAACTTCTCTGGAAGACTTACAATACCCTTAACCCTAATTGCCCGACATGGGGAAATAAAAGAAACAAGATGGAAAAGCATTCCAGGCAACACAATCATTTACTCTAAATTTCACAAATATATTCAAACATACCAAATATTCCTTAAAGCAAGATAACTAACTCATGGATTCACTCACAAAAACACAAACTCGAAAACAAGGAACTCCACAATAAGATAAAAAGAATGAACTCGAGAGAAGACAACTACATAAATCAATGCCATGACAATTATATTGCACTACGAACTTCACCTAACAGACGAACCAGTTGGACGAGGAAATTCTATTAACCAAAAGAACGCGTACATAATTCTAATTTTCTAGGAAAACTACAACGATACAAACTATGAAAAAAAATCATCTATTACTTATAGAATCTATTATGAAAATAATTTTAAGTTCCACACACATATTTCAACTTATTAAATTATTAAATTTACATATTAAATTATTAAATATATATTAAAATAAATAAAGCATTTTAATACAAATCATTTTACCAACAAATATGTTACCAATTTTCTTAACTATCATACCCTTTAAAATTATAGTTTTAACTAATATAAATAAATAAATATATATATATATAACAAATCAAATTAAACAAAACGTTTATTAAAAGCCATAAGAATTTATTATAAAATAAAAATCGAATCAAAACGTTTATTAAAAATCATATGAAACCGAAGATTAAATAAAAGTATTACAGACAAATTTTAAAGCAATATAATAAAACAGCCCTCGCCCGGAGGTACTGCGTACCTCCCATGGGGAGGACGCAGCCTCCACTGGGCTGCGTACAGCAGCCGTAGGCTGCTGTGCGCAGCCAAGTGGCGGCTGCCACTACTGCGCCCAGCGCAGGGGTCGGGGTGGTACGGCGAGAGCCGTCCGCCCTTCCCCAATACAAATTAAAATTTTATTATATCAATAAAATTTATAATAATAAAATTTCTTTTAAATGTTTATATGTTATTCGCTTTTAATTTCATAAATATTTTCGTATGGTACTAGTTGCCAGAAGAATAACATGACTGTAAACATATAAATTTATAAAAGAATGCACAGTTTGTTACACAGTAAATTACCAAATATATATATATGTAAATGTTTTAAATAAATATACAGAAATTTAACACAATAATATGAATAAATTGTTTTCCTCACAGAAGAATATAAATTTAATAAAAGGAATAATTTAATTTTTATTTTTATTTTTATTAATTTATTTGATACACTCATGTATATAGGTATAGAAAAATACATATCTTTATACAAAATTTATAAAAATAAGAATATATCAATTAAATTTTCCTATCAGATACAAAACAAATTAGGCAAATAAATTCAAGCCATAAAATAGTGATTTTCTTTTCAACAATAATTTTCAGAAATAAATATTATTGAATTAATTTTGAAGGGTTTAACCACCGTCTTCTACAGATGATTTGGTTTTCTATTTTGGTTATTTTATTCTATATCAGACAATCTAAATCTGGTTATGCAAGTTTAACCCACAAAAACAAATGGTTTTCTTTTCAAGACAATGGTTTCCAAACTAAATTTTATTGAATACACAAAGGGTTTTACTATAGTTTTTCTATAGAGAGTTCAAAGGTTTACATACAGACAAGTTTCCAAATCATAGAATTTCTTTCAAAGGAATTTCTTAAAGCACGATAACCTAATCTTGTTTATAAAAACAACCGAATAATAATAACAAGAGGAAAACCTGGAGTCTGTCGCCTTGATGAAGAATTTCTTCTGTAGCCTCCTCCCGATCTCTTTCTGCAGCTCTCTTTTCTCGATCCTCTGCCTGCAACGTCCTTCTGAACAATCCTTTCTTTGCAAACTCACAATAATTTTTTTACCCAGAAGAAAACCTCAAAACTAAAAAAAAACTCTCATTTTCTTTTCTTTTTCTTTCAGATCCAAAATAACAGAGTAAAAACTTGTGTGAGAATCATTCCTTCATAAAAATAATAAATCACTAAATAAATCAATAAATCTTTTTCAGCTTTCTTTTCCAAAAAGCCCCCTTTCTTATTGGTTCTTTTCCAGCTTTTAAAAGCTCACATTTATCTAAAATTTTAATTGAAATAATTTATTTAAATTAGATATTATCTTCACACAAATTTTCTAATTAAATATTAATAAAAATAATATTTGATTACTCTCAACTATATTAATTTAATTATAATTATTTTCACTTTTTAATTAATTAAATCACTTTTAATTTACATTCTATTTCAACTTAACATCTTTTTAACTCTCAAATAAATCAAATCACGATGCCACATTAATTAATTATTTTATGCAATACGATTAATTAATTAAACACTACCCAAGAATAAAATAAATACTCAACAATAAAACTACATACAAGACAACGACGACACTACAGTCAAAACACGACTCACAACAGGCGACGGACTTGGGACGGGGACACTTCCAAGCCTACTCCCTTTTTCAACTTTTACCCATTGGGTTGATTTATTGCTCGCCCTGTCCTGCCGAAGCAGGTGGAATCGAGACTTATTCCTGCAATCCTGCATCCAACAAACGTCAAGTAGCACATGTACATATATACATAAAATCAACATCCTATCATGAGAAGGAATTGCAGTGTAGCAGGGCACTCGTGAACAAGTGATGCTACACTGTCCTCTCACCTAATCTATTCTAACAATTATAATATCCATAATGAGCTAACATTTCTAACCAATTGACATAAGATAACATGATATTAAACTACTGCATCTTAACTAATTATTAAACAATTGCATCATATAATAATACTGAATTACATAACATCACATTGGCATAAAAACATTAATGATAAATCATTTAAATAAACAATAATCCAACAACACACAAGATATCACAAATCATACTAGTAATGTCATATCAACCGATTAACTAAACCATGCACCCACACGCACCAAACAACAATACAGACAATCACCGTCACAAAGCATCAATCAAAACCACATGAATGTCAAATCCAACAACACATAGAGTATCATCGTAGTATCAGCGTATCAAGATAACACACAGAGATTAATAAACCTAAACAGTATGAGGGGTATTACACTATCCAATCCACCAATCCAATGAATAAACAGTAACTATGAAAGTCTCAAAGTATAAAGCAAAACCATAGAAAAATAACAAGTCCAAACAGCAACATTAGGGGTATTACATGAAATCTTAGCTCAAATAATTTTGCTAGGTATTTTATGGATTATTTTGGTTCTGATTTTAAAAAAAATTAATGAATTCATGTAGTCCCTTATTGTGGTTTTTTTTCCACATAGAGAGTGGGATTTCACATGATTATTGTTATGTGAATTTATTTATCATGGATTTTTTTGACATAGAGAGGGTTGTATTTGGAGGAGTAAACCGTTGAACATGCACTTCATTTTTTTGGAGAAACCAAGGATGTTCTATTGACAAATATCCCTTGCCAATGGAAATGTATTATTCTCATTGTTCATCTTTTTTGTAAAATGTCTTAGTGATCTAGATTACAAGTGACATTTTTTTTCAACAGTTAATGTGTCTTTAAATTCCCTATTTTCAAGACTTTAATATTTTAGAATTATATGATAAATATTTTTTGGGCACACAACATTATAGCATATAAAATTATATTGGAATTAGAACATTTATATTGAAATTATAAAGTTATGTTCACATTCTATTGGTCAATAATTAAAAATATATTCTTCAATATTTGCAAACTTGATTTAAATTCATTTTAATTATAACTCATAAATGTAACTAAGAAGTAGAATATTATTTATGATATTATAAAAATCAAAATCATAGTTGATATAAAATAAAATTATAATAAGTGAAATAGATAGAGTTTCTAAAATTATAAAAACTGAAATAGATAGAGTTTCTAAAATTATAAAAACTGAAATAGTTAGAGTCTCTAAAATTTAGAAATTTAAATATAAAATAAATATTCTAAGCTTACCATTTCATGCAAAAGAAAGTTTCTAAATTAATATACTTAAAATTAAAAAATATTCAAGATATTTTAAAAAATGGGGATATCACTTGTTATTTTTTATATACATCTATTTAAGTAATCTTTTCAAATAAACAATAATTATTATTTATAAGGATAAGATATTAATAAAATATTAAATTACAATGCATAAAAAATAAGTCTCTAAAATTTAGAAAGTTAGATATGAAAGAGCTTTCCTAAATTTACTATTGAATATAAAAGCAATTTCCTAAATTAATATAATTAAAATTAAAAATATTGAAAACTTTTTAAAAAAAAATATTATTTGATGTAATTGTAAAATGTTTTCTATAATAATAGAATAGAAATAAAACTAGAAAGAATGAAAAATAGTTGTTCTTTTAAAAAAATCTGAATTAATGTATTTAAAATTAGAAAATTAAATAAGAATGAAATATCCCAAATTTAGTATTATCTTATTTTAGGAAGTTGTTTTCCCTTATAATTTTTTTATAAGATATTAATATATATTAATAATTATATTTAATATAATAATAAACGTAACTTATAATTAAGGTTAGTTGATATATAATTTAAAGTTATTTTATTAGCATAATAATTAACTATTACAATTAAGATTAGGGTTAACTTATTATTATAATTAATTATAATGAAAAAATTAGCCTAATTAATACATTATACTTAACATTCTTGGCATTAGAATTCAATGAGTATTATACTTGACATTAGATTAAGGGTTATGAATAATTAATCATTTTATTTCCAAACCATAATAAGGAAAAGTTAAAAGACACATGTAATTGAATTATGTATGTTAATAATGGTTCAAGTCGCTTTATAGAGATTTTGAAAAAATATAAAAAATAAATATAAAGAGATCAATTATGCATGCACTTAATAATATATTACTAAGACAAAATTACAAAATAGAATCCTACAAATTGCATATCTCGGTGTTTCCTATATAGATTATGTAATAAGATAGATAAGCTAGTGTATATATATGTTGTGTTTTGTATGTGTTTATTAGTTCCTGCCAAAGGAACTATAGGCACGACGAGATCCTAACTAGTTATTAATGTTTTGAACTTCAACCAATCAAAATTAATTATTTTCTTTTATACATTATATTTCAAGTTTTTTCTAAAGTTAAATGCATGTTTTTTAACTTTTCTGATTTTCAAAATTATTTTTCTTGAATATTATTGGCTAAAAAATTTTAGGCGATAAGGGCGGATTATGCGGAATTGAGTATAATATTTTTATTTTGTAATTTCATTGGCTTTTTTTGAGGAATTTTTTTTGCCACTTCTCAACTAATATTTGCACATTCGAGATGCATAAATTATGGCAAAGTTAAAGTTAGAAATGTTAATTTATAATAATTACAATATCATTCATAAATATATTTCTATAAGTCATTTTTATTTTGCAATTTTATTGACTTTTTTTTTTTTGCCACTTCTCAACTAATATTTATACATTCGAGATGCAAAAATTATGACAAAGTTAAAGTTAAAAATGTTAATTTATAATAATTGCAATATCATTCATATAACTCATTTTTATTTTGTAATTTTATTGACTTTTTTTTGCCACTTCTAAAGATGCAAAAATTATGAAAAAATTAAAGATAGAAACTATTAATTTATAATAAAATAATAACTATGTTTTAAATAACTTGATATTTGAAATCAACTATTTAAGATAAATATTTATTAATTCATTATTCTAGTTAATATTGATTCATTTTATTTGTTCAGATAAATGTTTAGGAGGAAGATATATTGATTGTTTAATTTTTATAGTTAAAATTTATTTTATAAGATAAATATATAGAAGGAAGGTAAATTTATTTATTTTTTCTAAATTTTTATATTTTTCATTTTTTAGAAAATTTCATTTTAATTATTTATGCAAAATTGTTTAAGATAAATATTTTGAAAGAAGATAAATTTCAATACATTTTTAATATTTTTATTGTTAAAGTTCTTATTATTATTATTTCATGTATAATTTTATATGGGTTAAGTTTTTATATTTGAATATTTTTTAAATTATTTATGCAAAACTATTTAAGATAAAGTGACAAATTTAAATATATTTTTTATATTTTCCATTTTATAAAAAAAGTAAAATTCATTAAATATTTTAAATGATTTTGCATAAATAATTAAAAAATCATGAAAAAATTAATAAAATTATTTACTTATTATGAAAGCATACATATTTATTAGAAAAATTTATATAAAATAAATAAAATAAAATATAATCAATATTTATATAAAATAATATCATATAAATCCTAAACATACAGAATAAATTTATTAACATATAACAAATATATTATAAAATAAACAACAATACCTAAATAAATTAAAATTAATTATTAACAAATTTAATATTTACTTTTTGAAAACTCGCATTAGTAGTTTTGAATGGGATTTGAATGGGATAACCTATGGGAGTTGCTCAATTTTTATAACGGATTCTTGCTTTAATTTGGTGTGCAACCGTTTTCTATTTACAAATTATATATACTCGGTAGATATTCAAACATAAGTGATAAAATACTTTTTCATTTTGTAACATAGGGCACACAATTGTGCTTTCCTCAGTACATCACTAATGGAGATTTCTCTCCAGTATATTATATAAATTAATATTGAGATATATAAACTAGTATATTTAATAATTGCATATTTAAAAAATTAAGATTAGGGTTAACTTATTATTATAATTAATTATAATGAAAAAATTAGCCTAATTAATACATTATACTCTAACATTCCTGGCATTAGAATTAATGAGTATTATACTTGACATTAGATTGCTGGTTATGAATAATTAATCATTTTATTTCCAAAACCATAATAGGTGTTAAAAGACACATGTAATTGAATTATGCATGTTAATAATGGTTCAAGCCGCTTTATAGAGATTTTGAAAATATAAAAAATAAATATAAAGAGATCAATTATGCACGCACTTAATAATATATTAATAAGACAAATTACAAAATAAATCCTACAAACTGCATATATCTCAAGGTTTCTATATAGATTATGTAATAAGATAGATAAGCTAGTGTATATATACATGTTGTGTTTTGTATGTTTATTATTAGTTCTACTAAAGGAATCATAGGCAATCTAATTTTAGATCCTAACTAGTTATTAATGTTTTGAATCTCAACCAATCAAAAGTAATTATTTTCTTTTATACATTATATTTGAAGTTTTTTCTAAAGTTAAATACATGTTTTTTTATCTTTTCTAATTTTCAAAATTATTTTTCTTGAATATTATTGGCTAAAAAATTTTAGGCGATAAGGGCGGATTATGCAGAATTGAGTATAATATTTTTTATTTTTCAATTTCATTGGCTTTTTTTGAGGCATTTTTTTCGCTACTTCTCAACTAATAAACTAATATTTGCACATTCGAATGTAAAAATTATGGCAAAGTTAAAGTTAGAAATGTTAATTTATAATAATTACAATATCATTCATAAAGCTCATTTTTATTTTGCAATTTTATTGGTTTTTTTTTTTTTGCCACTTCTCAACTAATATTTGCACATTCCCAAATGTAAAAATTATGACAAAATTAAAGATAAAAACTATTAAGTCAAAATTAAAGATAAAAACTATTAATTCAAAATTAAAGATAGAAACTATTAATTTATAATAAAATAATAATTGTTTTTGGAATAACTTGATATTTGAAATCAACTATTTAAGATAAATATTTATTAATCCATTATTATAGTTAATATTGACTCTTTCTATTTGTCTGCATAAATGTTTAGGAGGAAGATATATTGATTGTTTAATTATTATAGTTAAAATTTATTTTATAAGATAAATATATAGAAGAAGGTAAATTTATTTATTTTTCTAAATTTTTTATATTTTTCATTTTTTAGAAAATTTCATTTTAATTATTTATGCAAAATTATTTAAGATAAATATTTTTAAAGAAGATAAATTTCAATACATTTTTAATATTTTTATTGTTAAAGATCTTATTATTATTATTTCATGTATAATTTTATATGGGTTAAGTTTTTATATTTGAATATTTTTTAAATTATTTATGCAAAACTATTTAAGATAAAGTGACAAATTTAAATATATTTTTTATATTTTCCATTTTCTCAAAAAAGTAAAATTCATTAAATATTTTAAATGATTTTACATAAATAATTAAAAAATTATGAAAAAATTAATAAAATTATTTACTTATTATGAAAACATACATATTTATTAGAAAAATTTATATAAAATAAATAAAATAAAATATAATCAATATTTATATAAAATAATATCATATAAATCCTAAACATATAGAATAAATTTATTAACATATAACAAATATATTATAAAATAAACAACAATACCTAAATAAATTAAAATTAATTATTAACAAATTTAATATTTACTTTTTGAAAACTCGCGTTAGTAGTTTTGAATGGGATTTGAATGGGATAACCTGAATGGGATTTGAATGGGATAACCTATGGGAGTTGTTCAATTTTTATAACGGATTCTTGCTTTAATTTGGTGTGCAACCGTTTTCTATTTACAAATTATATATACTTGGTAGATATTCAAACATAATTGATAAAATACTTTTTCATTTTTTGTAACATAGGGCACACAATTGTGCTTTCCTCAGTACATCACTAATGGAGATTTCTCTCCAGTATATTATATAAATTAATATTGAGATATATAAACTAGTATATTTAATAATTGCATATTTAAAAAATTAAGATTAGGGTTAACTTATTATTATAATTAATTATAATGAAAAAATTAGCCTAATTAATACATTATACTTAACATTCTTGGCATTAGAATTCAATGAGTATTATACTTGACATTAGATTAAGGGTTATGAATAATTAATCATTTTATTTCCAAACCATAATAGGTAAAAGTTAAAAGACACATGTAATTGAATTATGTATGTTAATAATGGTTCAAGTCGCTTTATAGAGATTTTGAAAAAATATAAAAAAATAAATATAAAGAGATCAATTATGCAATGAATTAATAATATATTACTAAGACAAAATTACAAAATAGAACTCTACAAATTGCATATCCTGTTTCCTATAGATTATGTAATAAGATAGATAAGCTAGTGTATATATATATGTCAGGTTTTTGTATGTGTTTCTATTATTAGTTCCTGCCAAAGGAACTATAGGCACTCCTAACCAGTTATTAATGTTTTGAACTTCAACCAATCAAAATTAATTATTTTCTTTTATACATTATATTTGAAGTTTTTTCTAAAGTTAAATGCATGTTTTTTAACTTTTCTAATTTTCAAAATTATTTTTCTTGAATATTATTGGCTAAAAAATTTTAGGCGATAAGGGCGGATTATGCGAATTGAGTATAATATTTTTATTTTGCAATTTCATTGGCTTTTTTAGAGGCATTTTTTTCGCCACTTCTCAACTAATATTTGCACATTCGAGATGCAAAAATTATGGCAAAGTTAAAGTTAGAAATGTTAATTTATAATAATTACAATATCATTCATAAATATATTTCTATAACTCATTTTTATTTTGCAATTTTATTGGCTTTTTTTTTTTTTTCCACTTCTCAACTAATATTTATACATTCGAGATGCAAAAATTATGACAAAGTTAAAGTTAAAAATGTTAATTTATAATAATTACAATATCATTCATATAACTCATTTTTATTTTGCAATTTTATTGACTTTTTTTTGCCACTTCTCAAGATGCAAAAATTATGAAAAAATTAAAAATAGAAACTATTAATTTATAATAAAATAATAACTATTTTTTAAATAACTTGATATTTGAAATCAACTATTTAAGATAAATATTTATTAATTCATTATTCTAATTAATATTGATTCATTTTATTTGTTAGATAAATGTTTAGGAGGAAGATATATTGATTGTTTAATTATTATAGTTAAAATTTATTTTATAAGATAAATATATAGAAGGAAGGTAAATTTATTTATTTTTTCTAAATTTTTATATTTTTCATTTTTTAGAAAATTTCATTTTAATTATTTATGCAAAATTATTTAAGATAAATATTTTGAAAGAAGATAAATTTCAATACATTTTTAATATTTTTATTGTTAAAGTTCTTATTATTATTTCATGTATAATTTTATATGGGTTAAGTTTTTATATTTGAATATTTTTTAAATTATTTATGCAAAACTATTTAAGATAAAGTGACAAATTTAAATATATTTTTTATATTTTCCATTTTCTCAAAAAAGTAAAATTCATTAAATATTTTAAATGATTTTGCATAAATAATTAAAAAATTATGAAAAAATTAATAAAATTATTTACTTATTATGAAAGCATACATATTTATTAGAAAAATTTATATAAAATAAAATATAATCAATATTTATATAAAATAATATCATATAAATCCTAAAAATATAGAATAAATTTATTAACATATAACAAATATATTATAAAATAAACAACAATACCTAAATAAATTAAAATTAATTATTAACAAATTTAATATTTACTTTTTGAAAACTCGCATTAGTAGTTTTGAATGGGATTTGAATGGGATAACCTATGGGAGTTGCTTAATTTTTATAACGGATTCTTGCTTTAATTTGGTGTGCAACCGTTTTCTATTTACAAATTATATATACTCGGTAGATATTCAAACATAAGTGATAAAATACTTTTTCATTTTGTAACATAGGGCACACAATTGTGCTTTCCTCAGTACATCACTAATGGAGATTTCTCTCCAGTATATTATATAAATTAATATTGAGATATATAAACTAGTATATTTAATAATTGCATATTTAAAAAATTAAGATTAGGGTTAACTTATTATTATAATTAATTATAATGAAAAAATTAGCCTAATTAATACATTATACTTAACATTCTTGGCATTAGAATTCAATGAGTATTATACTTGACATTAGATTAAGGGTTATGAATAATTAATCATTTTATTTCCAAACCATAATAGGTAAAAGTTAAAAGACACATGTAATTGAATTATGTATGTTAATAATGGTTCAAGTCGCTTTATAGAGATTTTGAAAAAATATAAAAAAATAAATATAAAGAGATCAATTATGCATGCACTTAATAATATATTACTAAGACAAAATTACAAAATAGAATCCTACAAATTGCATATCTCGGTGTTTCCTATATAGATTATGTAATAAGATAGATAAGCTAGTGTATATATATGTTGTGTTTTGTATGTGTTTATTAGTTCCTGCCAAAGGAACTATAGGCACGACGAGATCCTAACTAGTTATTAATGTTTTGAACTTCAACCAATCAAAATTAATTATTTTCTTTTATACATTATATTTCAAGTTTTTTCTAAAGTTAAATGCATGTTTTTTAACTTTTCTAATTTTCAAAATTATTTTTCTTGAATATTATTGGCTAAAAAATTTTAGGCGATAAGGGCGGATTATGCGGAATTGAGTATAATATTTTTATTTTGTAATTTCATTGGCTTTTTTTGAGGCATTTTTTTCGCCACTTCTCAACTAATATTTGCACATTCGAGATGCATAAATTATGGCAAAGTTAAAGTTAGAAATGTTAATTTATAATAATTACAATATCATTCATAAATATATTTCTATAAGTCATTTTTATTTTGCAATTTTATTGACTTTTTTTTTTTGCCACTTCTCAACTAATATTTATACATTCGAGATGCAAAAATTATGACAAAGTTAAAGTTAAAAATGTTAATTTATAATAATTGCAATATCATTCATATAACTCATTTTTATTTTGTAATTTTATTGACTTTTTTTTGCCACTTCTAAAGATGCAAAAATTATGAAAAAATTAAAGATAGAAACTATTAATTTATAATAAAATAATAACTATTTTTTAAATAACTTGATATTTGAAATCAACTATTTAAGATAAATATTTATTAATTCATTATTCTAGTTAATATTGATTCCTTTTATTTGTTCAGATAAATGTTTAGGAGGAAGATATATTGATTGTTTAATTATTATAGTTAAAATTTATTTTATAAGATAAATATATAGAAGGAAGGTAAATTTATTTATTTTTTCTAAATTTTTATATTTTTCATTTTTTAGAAAATTTCATTTTAATTATTTATGCAAAATTATTTAAGATAAATATTTTGAAAGAAGATAAATTTCAATACATTTTTAATATTTTTATTGTTAAAGTTCTTATTATTATTATTTCATGTATAATTTTATATGGGTTAAGTTTTTATATTTGAATATTTTTTAAATTATTTATGCAAAACTATTTAAGATAAAGTGACAAATTTAAATATATTTTTTATATTTTCCATTTTCTCAAAAAAGTAAAATTCATTAAATATTTTAAATGATTTTGCATAAATAATTAAAAAATTATGAAAAAATTAATAAAATTATTTACTTATTATGAAAGCATACATATTTATTAGAAAAATTTATATAAAATAAATAAAATAAAATAAAATCAATATTTATATAAAATAATATCATATAAATCCTAAACATATAGACTAAATTTATTAACATATAACAAATATATTATAAAATAAACAACAATACCTAAATAAATTAAAATTAATTATTAACAAATTTAATATTTACTTTTTGAAAACTCGTGTTAGTAGTTTTGAATGGGATTTGAATGGGATAACCTATGGGAGTTGTTCAATTTTTATAATGGATTCTTGCTTTAATTTGGTGTGCAACCGTTTTCTATTTACAAATTATATATACTCGGTAGATATTCAAACATAAGTGATAAAATACTTTTTCATTTTGTAACATAGGGCACACAATTGTGCTTTCCTGAGTACATCACTAATGGAGATTTCTCTCCAGTATATTATATAAATTAATATTGAGATATATAAACTAGTATATTTAATAATTGCATATTTAAAAAATTAAGATTAGGGTTAACTTATTATTATAATTAATTATAATGAAAAAATTAGCCTAATTAATACATTATACTTAACATTCTTGGCATTAGAATTCAATGAGTATTATACTTGACATTAGATTAAGGGTTATGAATAATTAATCATTTTATTTCCAAACCATAATAGGTAAAAGTTAAAAGACACATGTAATTGAATTATGTATGTTAATAATGGTTCAAGTCGCTTTATAGAGATTTTGAAAAAATATAAAAAAATAAATATAAAGAGATCAATTATGCATGCACTTAATAATATATTACTAAGACAAAATTACAAAATAGAATCCTACAAATTGCATATCTCGGTGTTTCCTATATAGATTATGTAATAAGATAGATAAGCTAGTGTATATATATGTTGTGTTTTGTATGTGTTTATTATTAGTTCCTGCCAAAGGAACTATAGGCACGACGAGATCCTAACTAGTTATTAATGTTTTGAACTTCAACCAATCAAAATTAATTATTTTCTTTTATACATTATATTTCAAGTTTTTTCTAAAGTTAAATGCATGTTTTTTAACTTTTCTAATTTTCAAAATTATTTTTCTTGAATATTATTGGCTAAAAAATTTTAGGCGATAAGGGCGGATTATGCGGAATTGAGTATAATATTTTTATTTTGTAATTTCATTGGCTTTTTTTGAGGCATTTTTTTCGCCACTTCTCAACTAATATTTGCACATTCGAGATGCATAAATTATGGCAAAGTTAAAGTTAGAAATGTTAATTTATAATAATTACAATATCATTCATAAATATATTTCTACTCGTCATTTTTTATTTTGCAATTTTATTGACTTTTTTTTGCCCATACCTCGGCTAATATTTGTTATACATTGAGGATACAAAGTGAAAACAAAGTTAAAGAGATAAAGAATGTTAATTTATAATAATTGCAATATCATTTATATAACTCATTTTTATTTTGTAATTTTATTGACTTTTTTTTGCCACTTCTAAAGATGCAAAAATTATGAAAAAATTAAAGATAGAAACTATTAATTTATAATAAAATAATAACTATTTTTTAAATAACTTGATATTTGAAATCAACTATTTAAGATAAATATTTATTAATTCATTATTCTAGTTAATATTGATTCCTTTTATTTGTTCAGATAAATGTTTAGGAGGAAGATATATTGATTGTTTAATTATTATAGTTAAAATTTATTTTATAAGATAAATATATAGAAGGAAGGTAAATTTATTTATTTTTTCTAAATTTTTTATATTTTTCATTTTTTAGAAAATTTCATTTTAATTATTTATGCAAAATTATTTAAGATAAATATTTTGTAAGAAGATAAATTTCAATACATTTTTAATATTTTTATTGTTAAAGTTCTTATTATTATTATTTCATGTATAATTTTATATGGGTTAAGTTTTTATATTTGAATATTTTTTAAATTATTTATGCAAAACTATTTAAGATAAAGTGACAAATTTAAATATATTTTTTATATTTTCCATTTTCTCAAAAAAGTAAAATTCATTAAATATTTTAAATGATTTTGCATAAATAATTAAAAAATTAATAAAATTATTTACTTATTATGAAAGCATACATATTTATTAGAAAAATTTATATAAAATAAAATATAATCAATATTTATATAAAATAATATCATATAAATCCTAAAAATATAGAATAAATTTATTAACATATAACAAATATATTATAAAATAAAGAACAATACCTAAATAAATTAAAATTAATTATTAACAAATTTAATATTTACTTTTTGAAAACTCGCATTAGTAGTTTTGAATAGGATAGGCTATGGGAGTTGTTCAATTTTTACAACCGATTCTTGCTTTTATCTGGTGTGCAATTGTTTTCTATTTGCAAATTATATAACTTGGTAGATATTCAAAAAATAAGTGATAAAATACTTT
>VDFB02150545.1:0-10701 GCA_007258455.2 Sequoia sempervirens
CACATATTTCACTTAAATATTAATTCATCAAATAAGGCCTCCAAAATGTTTAATTAATAAACATTATAAAAATCACTTATCTCTCCAAATCGTGCTCCATGCCTTAGCCAAATATTTTTCACTTAAAACATTATTTTTCATCAAGCTAACCTGCCAGAAATAGCCACTGCACTGAACTGTTGAACTGTTGCTAAAAATAGCATTGCCAAAAATAGAACTTACTAAAAATAGCATGCTACTAAAAATAGTAAGTTGTTCCAAACTCATTTTTTCCACATTTTGAGTAGCCGTCGCAACTTACTAGAAATAGTAAGTTTGGAAAAGTTCTCTGATTCAGTTGCATGTCCCACCATCGCAAAGCTCTCTAAAAACCAGAAGGAATCCATAATCCAAATTGGAAAACTCCAACATGCAAGCCTCCAAAAAGCAACCGAGAACGCAAGTCAATATCTTGTCATGCATGTTACCTCATTGCAAAGCTCTCCAAAAACCCAGAAAGCTCGACTAGACATCCGTCAAAAACTCCAACATGCAAGACCTCAAAAACACCTCTGAAGTGGAAACCCTAATTTCAGCCTCCAACTAGCCTACAGGTCTCCGGAATAGGCCAATGGTCAACAAAACTGATCACTGCTGAGAAGGGGACATTACATGAGAGTCCGATTTTTAAGCTTGTAGATTTATGAAACCTCCATGAAAAAAGGTAAACAAGTGAACTAGAACACGAATAGCTCCTTTAATGCAAGTATTTTAAAGTGATTTCAAATAACTTTTTAAAAAATTGGGCTTCTCAAAAACAATTGCGAGTGCTTTTAAGTGAAATCGGGCTTTTTAAGTGTCATTGCAAGCAAAATAAAGAAAATCGAAACTTTTTAAGGCATTTGCAAGTGAGTTAAAATAAAGTCGGAATTTTTAGAAGTCATTACAAGTAACTTAAAAAAAGTAACTTGTAAAAGACTTAAAAAGTTCCTATACTTGCAATATAAACAAAAAGTTCCTAAAACTGACTTGCAGTCAAGTTCAAAAACTCCTACTTGCAGTGATGTCAGAAAAACCCGAAATTGACCAAAAATACACTAAAAATGACTCAGAATTTCACGAAAACAGGACGAGAATGAATGAAAAATGGTAACCCAAAGGATTATAGATTTAAAATTGAGATTTTCTAATCTTTGCACCTCGTAATACGTGCCTTAGAAGAGAAAATCTTTAAATTTTATCAAAATTTTGATTGGTTATCCTGATTCTTAACAAGTCAAAAATTTGGGATAAGAGAAAGATGAGGCATACATTTTATTAGCCCTTTCCTTTGACTTGTACAACATCCTTTTCATAGCTAGAATCCCAAACGCCTCGCCAATAGTCTCAGGTGCTAAGTTGGCCAACAACATGCCATTTGGAGAAACAATTGTTCGGTGGTCTAGCCTATAATAGTTTGCACATTCCATTATCAACTCAGGACATCGAATTGCTGGTGGAAAACCAGCAGCTACATACAATCCACTCCTCACGATGTTGTGTGAAGTCACTGATGGAGGATAACCATGCTGCCCATATATTCTTCTTTTGAATGCTTCGAGATTGAATGAATCGAGATTGGTATCAGTCAAACCTCCCAGCTTTGACACAAATTTCAACTCAGGAAGAAAAGAATTCTTCAGCTACTTGATGATTGCCTGCCTAGAGGCATTCTCCTTGCCTGCTTCAGCGTTTCCATCTCTTCCTGCAGCTTTGCTTGTTCTGACAGCATCTCCACTTCGAACTTCAGCCATCTACAAGACAAAATTCAAGCATTATAATTCTAACTTAAAAAATAAAATCACCACGGGATGGCTAGCATATGGAGTTAGCTTCGAAAAATAAAAAATCTTTAGCATTAAACCACCAACTCCAAACCTCAAGAATTATAACACCGAAATTCAAAATTCGAGCTTCAACAACTTCTAGCAATATCACTTTCAGCACTTCGAAAAATCAAGCTCAGCTCTCTTACTTCAGAATTTTCTCCTTCTCAGCGCTCACTTTCAGCAACTTCAGCACTCTCAACTTCAGCACTTAGAAAAATTATTTACTCAACTCAGAAATTTCTCACTCGCTCAACAATCACTTTCAGCTTCAGCACTCTCACAATCTCAACTCTGCACCTTTGTGAAGAAAAATGAATAGCTTTAGAGTTTATATAACTGAAAGAAGGCGCTCAGTTTAGCAGTTGTCATTAATTCACTCCCCCACTACTTAGAAAATTTCCAATTCGGGAGAGAATATGCTCAGTCGTCATAGGAATTTACTATTGTTGGAGATTCTTTCCTCGTTCAAAAATTAAAATTTCCCTCCTTGACTGCAAGTCACCTTCAGTTGACTGAAGCATTTTTGAGAAATTTATTAAAATTCCTCCAGAATAAAAATTCATTTTTGAACAATGGCGTATTTATTATTAATATTTAATCTCAACGCCTTAGAAAATTTATTTCACTTGAGAAATTTTATTTATTTCCTTCGTCAACGCTTTTTTTAAAAAAAAAATCCATATTTCACCTAGAAAAAATTTCATCAATCGTGAGCTCCAGCATTTAAAAATCACCAGGAGAAATTATTTTCCTTCCAGAACATTTTTAAAATATTTCCCCCTTGATAAATATTTCTCAACTTCAAAATTTCATGTGTCTAACCGAAGGGGGACATTTTATTTTTAAACCTTGGGAAATAATTTTAATCAAATTTTATTTAACTTCCAGCTTGGTGTGTTTTTTTTTTTATTTAGAACAAATTTCATCTTATTTCCAATGCCTATGAAAATTCCATCACTCAATCACAAGCTTGGGCGCATTTATTATAGTGGACTTTCAATTTCCCACACTTTAGACGATTTTCCGCTTTATCCCTCAGTCTGGGCGCAATCAAGGGGTCAAACTTTCATTTTTCACCACCTAGCCAAAATAATCTTAACACGTCTTCCTTCTTGGTCTAGGCACATTTGAGAAGTGGTACTTCAAATTTCAAACCTGTTATCACGGAATCTAGCAGCGCTCGTTCCACAGATAACCCCCCTACGAAACTTGTCTGTTTCTTAGGATTCGTGAAGTTCAAGTACGCATAACGAAGTGATTTCCGAGCCACCTCGAAATGCGTTCCTAAGTCTCGAATAGTCAATTCGAGCATTCCCCCATATTCGCCTCGCAAAGACCTTCGAAACGAGCTCCTTCGCGAAGTCTCACTGTTCGTACTTAGCAAGTTGCGAAAGATGCAGTGGCACTGAAATAGTGCGCTGCGCTCCTGCCCTGAAGCCAAAATTTGGCTAAGTACAAAAAGTGCAAGGGCGCTAAAATTTAGCGCTCTTGCATGAAGTGAATTTTCTAAAAAATGTAATAGCACTAAATTTTAGCGCCATTACACTTTTTCTCGCCACTTAAACTTTTTATGGCCCTAGCACGTTTCTTCATGAATTTCGCGTTTTTCGTCAATCGTGCCACTTTTCGTGCCTAAATTTATTGCTCGACTTGAGTTAGGTTTTTGATTTTCTCTTTCATTTAAAAGTGTTAATTCGCCATTTTCATTGTTTATGTTTTATGTTTTTTCCTCTATTCATGTTGGGCGAGTTTTCTTTAAACTGCAAAAAACGTTTTTGAGGATTTCGCATCCTTCCTCCAGCAATCTTCTCGTTTTGTCTTGGGTAAGTCGTTTCCTTGCTTTCTCTTCGTTTTCATTCGTTTTTGTATATGTTCTAAGTTCTTCATACGCGTTTTTAGCTTTGTATGTGTTTTATCTTACGTTTTTCTCCCCACGCGTTTTCTTCTTCCCCATTCGCGTTTTTGTCTTCCCTTCATTCCTTACCCTACGTTTTTACTTCCACACGTTTTTGTTTCCTCTTTCTCTCTTTGCGTTTTTTCCTCTCCATTCGCATATTTCCTTCGCATGCTCTATCCATGTTTACTCTTCACAATGTAATGAATTGTGAGCTTTTGTTTTCAACGCACTCCGTCTTGCTTTTCCTTCAAACGTTTTGGATGATAACTTCCTTCCTTGTCACCCTTTCTATAATGTTCTGATGCGAACATTGGGGTTTCTCTTGTGTTGTAAGAATGGTTCTTTTAAAAATACGATGGTTATGGAACGAACTTCAATCTGCAATTTCATACAAATGAAACCTTACCTAGCTCCAAGCACCGTTTTCAAGCATCCCTACATTTGTTTTACCAAAAATATGCTTAAGATGCTGAAGCGCCAAATTTTAGCGCCTTGACATATTGAAACGTGTCAATATTTTCTAACTCTGAGAAATGTAAGGGCGCTAAAATTTAGCGCCCTTGCATCAAAAGCGAAATTTCTAGAATGTAAGGGCGCTGAATTTTGGCGCCCTTACACTTTTTCCAGTTTTCTACAATCTTTTCCAGATGAGTTTCATTTTTGACCAGTGCACTCCTAAGCCTTGTTCCTTTCGTTTTTGTGCATCGTTTTGCATGCCTTGTCATCCGCTCCATGCTTTCCCATCCTCGTTGCTCATTTCGCGCATTCCCATGTTTCCTAACGATTAATATTTGTTCTGGCTAAACGAATTGCAGTCTCTTTTCAAAGATCGTCAAGTCAGAGTGATCAAAGTTCCAGTTGTTTTTGATGACTGCCAGTAAGCCTCCATCTTCTTCAAAAGCAAGAGGTAAAATGAAGTACAAATATCAAGGTGTCTATCCGCCGACTGTAGCGCTCTCCAAGGTGGAAGAGATAAAAGACACAGAGGTTGGTCATCAGGACTTGGTTGATTTCGCAAAGCAAATAGAGACGAAGCCTCTTCCGGATTCAATGAGAGCAATCATACACAGCAACCTTCATTTGGAGGCAATGTTCCCTACAACTACACATAATACAGAGTTTGTTCTTCAGGTTGCGTCTCACTACATCAGAGAAAGTAGGAGTGTGATCGATTCTTCCGGGCACGAGATTTTGAGGCTCGACCCTGATTTCTTTGACATTGTCTTCAAGGTTCCTCATATGGAGAAATACATTGATATTTCTATATCAAAAGCACAGGAGATTTTTGACGCTGATCCTAATAAAGCTAAACACTTGATAAACACTCAATGGTTAAAGAAGCCTAGATCATCTATTTCCAGATGGCCGAAAGGACTCCTGTGAAGGGATTTCAAGGATGACGTCAAAGATATGATCACATTTCTAAGCAGAGTGAAAGGCTTGCCGGAATCATCCACTTTTCACAATTGGATGTATGAATACATCAGGATCATAAGAAGACAGAAGGTGCATATTGACTGGGGCAAACAAATCAGTGATGAAATACATGAGCAGTTGATCAATGTTCCTTCTACATTGAAGTTCTATATGACTTCTTACCTGGTGTACGTGGTGGCTGTAATGAGACAATTCAGTCTATCACACAAAGGGAATGGGATGATGGTACGTATGCAGATATTTCTATCAGTGGTGAAGCTTTCATCACTTGAGGCGGGTCACGAATGCTGGCACTGCGCGTTGCTTTTTCAGTACGATCCCGGCTCTTTGAAGAAGAAGAGTATACGATGGGGAAACGCATAAAGATTGGTAAGTAGGAGTTTGGATATATTTCTTTGAATTTCCCAGTTTACTTGCGGTGAGTACCCTTTACTGCTTGGTTTGTCCCTACATGCTACCCGTTACATCCTTAGGATAAGTGGGTTCTCATAAACATCTGAGCAGGAGTTGATGTAAGTACAAAAGGAACGAAGAAGCAACCACAAGCGTGGATTCAAGTTCCCACTGACCATTGGCCGATATACTATCCAAACTGCACAAAAAGCTAAGTCTGTTTATGCTGAAATGCAGATCATGACAATCAAGACCTACAGGTATAGGTTTGATTTCGATTACCGAGATGTCAGAAAAAGGTTGCAAAAGGGTCATCATCAAAGGTACCGTTTTGAAGACATCTGGGCTGATTGCAGAGATGAAGAAGCCATTCGGAAAATGGACTATTGCAGGTTGACTGTTCAACAAATCAGAGATCTTGATATTGCTGACCTACCAGAGGATTTTGCAGATCCGGGTGATATCATGAATGCTGTCTATGATGAGCAAGAAATTGCTAAAAGGCCGTTGCCTGCAATCCAATGCTCTAGGAAAGAAGTGACCAGCATAAGAGAGAGGTTGAGGCCAATCCTAGCCAACACTGAAGAATGGTTACATAAACATGGTTATGCAATGAAAAGTTTCAGAACAGACTCGGAAGGAGAGGAATCCGAAGCAGAAGCTCGCCAACAGCAAGAACTCCGGAACAAAAATAAATCAGCAGCTGTTCCCACTTCTTCACGAAGAGGTCCTAGGATCAAGTTCACTGTTGGCAAGAAAGATACCCAGTCTGTCCCAGAGACAGAAATCATGGAATCTAATCCATCTCGCTCTAAGGGTAAAAAGTCTATTCTAGAGGAGGTAGATTCCGATGAAGAAGAAACTTCAAGTGATCAATCCGTTGAAGATGAAGATTCAGCAGAAGCAGACTCCGATGCAGAAGAGGTTTCTGAAAGCGGGCAAGAGTCTGAAAAAGATTTTGAAGAAGGATCTGAAGGTGATTTTGAAGGTGAACCAGAATCGGAGAGACAAGAGGGTGATCAACAGGAACCCGGGCATGATCAAGAAAGAACTACTTCTCCTCCTGAGAATGTAGTTGAGGAAATTCCCAGAACATCATCGCCTGTGACTTCCAATGTTCCTCATACCCCTCCAAATTTAAGAACTCCTCCACCTCCTGTTCCCTCGTCACCTATTCCTACCACATGCATTCCTGCAGTCAAGATATCCCCTATCCCTGTAGCATCAACCTCGCTTGATACTCCCTCAGTGACAAGCATCCATACGGTTGATATACTGTCAACCCCTCCATCGTCCATTCCTAGCCTATCTTTGCCAACGTATGATATCACTTCTGAAAATGAATTCAATCGTTTCATGAATGAGTCAATGCGTGATCAGCTCAACGTGTCAACTACAGGAGCAATGATGACAGACACTTCTCCGATTGTCACGATACCTATGGTAACTTCAGATGTGACAATAACTTCAGAAGTAGCAATGGTGACTGAATTGACAGTGAATCCAGAAGCTCACACTTCTTTTCTTCCTCCTTGGCTAATATCTCAAGTGTCGAAGCGTAAAAAGCAAATGATTTCTCCGGAGGAGCTCAACCTCGAAGAGAGTCCTTCCAAAAGCTAAAGGGAAGAAAAAGGCAAAGGTATACTCAAGGCTGAATGTTGATAAGTCTGGCCACAAGTATGTGGAAATTGGCATACCACCAAGTGAAGAAGGTGATGTCAATATGGAAGACTACACGGTGACAAAAGTCCAGCTTGGCAAGGTTACCAATGAAAGTGCAAAAGCCGATGCGCAAGTCACTTTGGATATCTTGGCTGGAAGGCTGGATAAAGTAGAGCAAGCTCGCAATATGTACAAACAGAGGGCAGAGCATTATGCCACTGTTGTAAAGAGACTTGCAAGTTCTCCAAGTAGTGCACAACCACTGACAGTGGTAAGTATTGAAGACCCAGCTGTCAAGAAAGCTGAGAAGTTCGCCTCCAAAGGCGGAGTGTTGTATGATTTTGTTGAGAAGATCATTGAACACAGATCTCAGATTATAATGGCTGCAGACCAGAAAACTACCTTGTTGGCCAAGCTCACCATAGAGCTTGAGAAAGAAAAATGTGTACTTTCCCAGGAGCGCAGAGACATGGAAAAATCCCTGTTGTCATGGTCGGAGATGAAACAGGTAAAGCTCAGTAAATTGGTGGAGGTTGGGGTAATTCCTGACAAAGAAAAGTTCGTTGAGGTAAGGGAATCTTTGAAACAGAGAATTCAAGTGGTTCAATCTCTTACGGAAGATCTCCACCAAGTACAGGAAGATGTCGAAGGACATCGCACTATTCTTGAAAAAGGTATCAAAGAGTTGCCTGGTCAACTTCTTGAAGAAAATCGTATCTTCCTACCGGCCACAAAAATATCCCAGATCTTCAAGGAAGCCATCATGAAATTGATTGACAGTTCAGACTTCTCAGAAGCTTCACTGAACGTCATTTGTGATACAAGGCTTACATTGGATAACCTGAAAACGCATCTTGACAGGTGCAAGAAGGTTCACTCATCTGCCATGAGATCGATCACGAGAATTCACACCATTGTGGATTACACCGTTGGTCCAGATGAGAAGTTCGTGCAGGAGACTAGGAGGAAATTTGCAGACTTCCGCGCCCAAGGCAAAGAAACATGAAGCAGCCTCCTATTCTCCAGTGTTAGACATTTTCGGTGCATCCCTTTATGCATCTTGTAAATATTTCTTGACATTTTTGAATGTCTTTTTGTAAATTGTAATTACACCAAGCTCGAAGATGTAATATTTTGAAAACAAATTACACTTTGACTTTGGTCAAAGTTAGGTGAGATCTCCTAAAATTGCTCACCTAACTTTCCTTAATTCCTCAATCAGGTTTCCTATTTTTTTCTCATCCCTTTTCTATATATAATGTAAGAGGATTTTCATTTGTAAGCCATCCTTTAGTATTTTTTGAAGTGCTGCCCTTTTGAAGCAAATTTGTGAAACTTTGTGTTCATGCTTTGTAGATGATAAGATTGATCAATAAAGAAGAGGATTACAAACCAAACTTTCGTTGGATTCGATACTTTTGTAGGTGATCTTATTTGAGTGGTGATTAGCTTGAGGAATCTGAAAGGACTCTAAATTGATTTATGTAAACTTTGTATTTGCATCTATTATTTAGATTTGCATTTGTGTTCACATTTTATCCATTTGATTGAATGATGATCTACAAGACTTTGTGTTTGTAATCATTCATGCTCTTCACTATTTCGGTTGAATGATCTACAAGACTTTGTGCTTGTAATTGTTCATGCTCTTTGATAATTTGGTTGGATGATCTACAAGACTTTGTGCTTGTAATTGTTCATGCTGTTCGAGGAATTTCTGCGTCTAAGAAGACTTTGTGCTTCTAGCGTGACAAACGACACTCTTTTCACGGATCCACCATTGAAAAAGCTACATAATGACTTTGTGCCTTCGTGAGCTTTCCCTTTTATTTTATTTGTTTATTGTTAATTACTTTTGGTATCTCTACGCTTTGCTTTGACAAGATAGAGGTATTAGGTAATGCACTGGTTATTTAGTTTCAAGTTGTTAAAATTGTAGACTTCCAGTGAAGCATTGTAAACATCTTCTCTGAAAAAAGAGAGAAGGATGAATGTAACACACCCCCCCCCCCACTTCCTAAGTTTTGTGTACATTTTGTAATTACTTGTTTGTTTTACTATCGCTTCTATCAGCAGTAAGAAGGGCGCCTCCCCTTTCCGAGAGGAGAGATTTACATCTCACATAACTGTGGCTGAAGTCCTAGTTGTGTAATCTATTGAAAAGCTGATTACATAATTTTCACCCAACAAAAGCCTTAGAAAAATCTCCAATTATCTCCATCCTCAAGGGCGCATTTGATATAGCTAGCTTTTAATTTCAATGCCTTGGAAAATTTCAAGGCTTCCTCCTTCCTCTCAAGGCACATATGGAGTGTCATGCTTCTAATTTAAATGCCTTAGAATATTTTCAAGACCTTCTCTCCTAGCTAGGCGCATATGACCCTTGGAGCTTTCAATTCACAACACTTAGTGAGATTTTCATCAATGTCCAGCTTCCTAAGGCGCATTTGAGGGGGTAAGCTTCAAGTTTAAAACACTCAGAATATTCTTAAGTCTCCCTCCAAGTCAAAGGCGCATTCAAGGGGGTCTACTCCAAATTTTCCACACTTAGACAAATTTCAATCACTTCCTCCTCTCCTTGGGCGCATTTTGACCCCAAAGCTTCTAATTTTGAGGACTTAGAAATTTTTCCATCAATCTTCAGCTTCAAGGGCGCATTTCACCATGCCTACTTCCAATTTCAAGTACTTAGAAGAATTTTGAGCCATCCTCAAGTACCTAAGGCGCATTTGGCATGCTGGACTTCAAATTTCTCAGACTTAGTGAATTTTCATGGCTCTTCAAGCTTCTAGGGCAGATTTGAAGGTGTCCTACTTTTAGTTTGTCAGACTTGGATGAATTTTCAAACTTTTTGCTTGACTCAGGGCGAATTATTCATGGTGCCCTCAGCTTGCCCTAACCTGCTATTTTTAGAAAATTCCTCAAATTTTGCAATTCAAGCTGATCTCAAGTTCCGGAAGGCTAGACTTTTGCTTTTCTTCGATCCTCATGACGTGACTTAGCTGTTGGCCCCTGATGCCTGCATGTACCTGCTATTTTTAGCAACTTACTAAAAATAGTAACTATTCAGAATGAGTTCAAACTTTGCGTGTTGATTGCCTGAAGGATGTTGATCATGACTGGATGCTGCGTTTGTGTAACTGTCGTGTTTCGCCCCACTTTTTAATCCTTTTGTATGGACATGCCAAAAATAGTAAGTGCTTGCTTCTTGAACCTCTGCAACTCCGTTTGATCTAAAATTCGCACCATGGGGTCCTCATCACTTGCTTGACCTGCTCACACTGGTGCCTTGTGTCAGAAGTGGCTTACTATAAATAGTAAGTGCTCAGATCACCTTCAAATTTTACCAACGGGTTCCTGGGAAGATACTGATCGTGATGGGATACCTTGGTTTTTGGAAATTTTGGTATTTGACCCCTCATTTTGGGTCCTGAAGTTGGAAACCCTAATTTGACTTGCATGTTG
>VDFB02150546.1:0-12548 GCA_007258455.2 Sequoia sempervirens
TTTGTTGAGTGGCATAGTATTTTTGTCTAGTCGATACCTTGGTTAGATAGGAAATCATCTACTTTATTTTCTTCCCTATATGTGTGTGCTAAGTTATAACCCCCAATTTGATTTAAAACTCTTAGAACCTGCGCCAACTACTGTTTCATCTTCTAGCTTTGAGCACTTCTTGTCATAATAGCCCTTATCACCACTTCCAAATTGCCTTCGATGTCAATGTTGTGTAGACCTTCTCCAACGAAAAAAATTATGCCTTCAAAGAGGGCACACCATTCTGCTTCATTGTTCATACCATTTGGAATTTTTTTTGAAGTGGTCCATACCAAGTCCCATTTTCATTTCTAATCACAAATCCAGCTTCAGAGGGCCTTGGGTTACCCCGTGAGGCCCCATCAAAGTTAAGCTTTAATCTACCTTTGGGAGGAAGAACCCATTTTATTTTGTTCCATTTTGTTCTCTTCTTGACCAATGAGATTTTTGGTGGATTTATCTTGGATTGATTCTTTGCCATTCTTTGATCCTAAGACAAAACATACTTGAAATTTCTTTTACTAGTTTGAATATTTAGATGCTCACTTACATACAATTCAATTTTTAATAGCAAGATTTCGATATCCGATGATTTCTCTTTGAAAATACACGTGTTCCTCTCCTTCCATAATTTCCATATCACCATTTTGGGAACTTCCATTCAAAGATCCTCCAAATTGGATCCTTTATACAAGCACAACCATGATTCAAAGACATCCCTTAGATTTCCTTACATTGAGCCATACCATTCTAACTTGGAGCAACAAAAGACCAACAAGTCTATGCAACTTACAATCCAATCAACAAGTGATCCATGGTTTCCTCGTGCATGTAGCATAATACACATCTATGTGGCCCCACCACACCAATGTGGTTCAACCATTCCCTTATTAAGATCTTTCCATGAAGAGTGGTCCAAACAAAGGCTTCTGCCTTTGGGAGGACCATCCTTCCCCAACAAAGTTTGTTTGGCCACAATTCTACCCTCGTGTCCTTTTTTAGAACCTCGTACCCCAACTTAGCTGAGTGCTACTTGACTTAGCAGCACACTATACTATTGTGTCACTACCATCGGATAAGAGCCACCGTTGCTTTTCCAACTCATCATTTCCCTTGCTTGGACCTCTAATAAATCAAAATTTCTCCATTTTACCTCGCCCTGAACACCTTGATTTTCAATATAGTTGAAAAATTTCTCACCATATACCAAACTCGACATACTCGCAACATCCTCCAATCCTGGTAATTGGTCAAGTGGGGCATACCCATTCCGCGAGTCATGCCAAAAGGATGCACTTCTGCCATCCTTTGGTTGCCAATTAATATGCTCTGTTATCACCAATCTACATTTTAGGATGAAGTTTTAGATGGAAAACCCTCTCCTTGGGTTCGCTATTGTTAGGATGCACTCCTTCTTGGTTGTATCCAGATATTTAGCTTTAAGTAGCTTGCATCGGATTGCTTCATGATTAATTGACAATTCCTAGACCATCTTTGCTCCTAATGTTATGTTTTGGAGCCTTATGTCCTTAACACCGACACCACCAACTTCCTTGGGCTTCTTAATTGTTTCCCATGGTATAAGTGGAATATGATTCTTCTCGTTTAAGCCATGCAACTGAAATTTCCTTTGTATACTAACAATTTGCTTGTTGGGTTTTTTTGGATTTCAATGCACAAAATAGCAAGTATACAGGTATGGCTCCCAACACCCTTTAGCATTGTTAATCTCCCTGCCAGTGTTAACCACTTGCCTCTCCAAAATTCGACCCTCAACTTGCATTTTTTGATTGTCTCTTCCTAGATGTCGCTTTTGACTGCCCCTTGGAATAGAGGGACACCCAAATATTGCACAGGCAAGCTTGTCGACTAGAATCCCAATGAATCAACTATTTTTTTCTGGAAACACCTTGGAGTGTTGAAGAAATAAATATTTGACTTTTCTTTGTTTGTTACTTGACTTGCTTCTTTGCTAAAAACTTCTATTGCTTTTTTGATACTTTCTAATTCATACGTGTTAGATTTATCATACAAAATAGTATCATTAGCAAAGAGTTGATGAGTAAAAGGGGTTAAAGATGGTGAGATTGAAATAACTCTCCATGTACCTCTTTGTTGGAGTTTTTTTATATGTTGAGAGAGCATATCCACCATTATCATAAAGAGGAATAGCGATATCGGGTCACCTTGCATTAGGCCCCTCGCAGATTGGAAGAATCCATGAGGAACATTGTTTATGAAACTAAGTATCTTGATGAGGAAATGCATCTGTAGATCCATTTTAGCTATTTATCCCCAAAGCCAAATTTTTCCATGGTCTTCATCAAAAAATTCCATTTCACTCGATCATAGGCTTGCTTAGGTCAATTTTGATTATCATCCTTGATTGGTTTCTTTTCTTAAAAGTATGCACAATCTCATGTGCAACGATAATGCCATCTATTATGTGTCTCCCTAGAATGAAACTACTTTGTTATTGAGTTATGATTCTGGGAAATATCTTTTTTAGACGATTATCCATTACTTTCAATTTTATTTTATAAACCGTGTTACATAGAAAAATTGGCCTATGTTCTTCAAATTTGTTGTAGGAGTCCTTCTTGGGGATAAGGACAATGTTGGCATTGTTTAAATCCAATAGAATTATTCCTTTCCTCCTCGACTCTTCCACTACATTTCTTAAATCTTCCCCAATGAAATTCCAACAATTTTGATAAAAGAGGGTAGAAAACCCATATGACCCTGGTGCCTTATCAAAAAAAATTTGGATTGTAGCTTCTTTTACCTCTTCCACCAATATAGGCACACTTAGAAGCTCGTTATCTTCTATTGTAACAATTGTGTCAATATCACTTAAAATGCTACAATTTACAATGTCTACATCACCCTCACCACCAAGCGTAGATTGAAAGAACTTCACAACCAACTTTGCAATTGTTGGCTCATCTGTATAAGACATCCCATCCTACTCAATTTGGTCGATTCTATTCCATCTCCTCTTCACTTTTGTTGAGTTATGAAAGTATTTTGTGTTTTGATCACCCTCTTCTAGCCACAAGTCCTATGATTTTTCCCTCCAACAACTTTCTTCTCTTGCCAAAATTTCATTATATTCAGCCATCAAAGCCTTTTCGTTATCGTATTCCACTGTTGACATACCTGATTTTATGAGTATTTCACTCAACTCTTCTAATTCTGATTCAATGCACTCCTTCTCAATGAATATATTTTTGAAGCATTCTCTAATCCACACTTGGATGTGGCTTTTCATTCTCTGCAACTTCTTTTGGAAGATAAACATCTTGGTACCTTCCATATGGATTGGCCCCTCCCACCAAATCTTCATAAAATCAACCAGGGTTTCGCATCTAACCCACATCCTTTCGAACCAAAATTATCTCCTTATTGATGCTAGTTCTTCATTAATTGAAATTTCAACTGGGAAATGGTTTGAAATTATTGTCGACCTAATTGACGTTTTCGGTAATAAGGGTTCATTCAACCAATTTTTTGAAACCAAAAACCTATCTAAACATTCTATAATGTAGGTGAATCCCCGCCTTCTATTATTCCATGTATATATACCATTGCTTGTTTTGATGTCAATTAGGTTGTTTCTTTCAATAAAATTTATGAAAGATTTATGTGCTTGTGAGACTCTTCTTATGCCCCCCAATTTTTCATGTATGCTCACTATAGCATTGAAATCACCCCCTACTATGACTTTTCCCCATGTGATTTCAAGATTAAAACTTAATTAATCCCATAATGCTTTCTTATCTTTCATTTTTATTGGTCCATAAACATTAAAGAATATATTCATTAGAAGATGACAACATTTGTACCTTCACTTTCAACCAATTGAGGTTTGAGGCAAGAGGTGAAACTTTTGTCCTTGTTGGCCTCCACATCACTCCCAGACCATTTGATGTTCTCGTGGCATCCACAAAAATTCCATCCTATCCTTTGCAATATTTGTAGAATTGATTTGATTTTTCACTTGTTAATTTTGTTTCTTGCAATAACAAGACATTGCTTGATTGGCATTCAAGCTGGCGTATAACCAAATTTCTCTTGTTAGGGGAGTTAATGCCCCTAACATTCCATGTGATAATTCCCATCTCCCCCCAAGGGAGGAGTTACCCCCCTTAAGTCTCATCATATATGATTTAATCAAAATTTGATCTCCGTTTAGAGTCTCCTCTCATTTTTGTTTGTTTGATTTTCTTCCTAATTTTGACCTCGAGGCCAAGGTCATTTTTGCTGCACTTTATGATATGCTTCTTTATTCAAGGATATCTAATCCTTCCTCCTCCCCTAGTTCAAAAATCTAACCTTCTTCCACTTTTGGATCCTTGGGGACTTCCATTTGGGTTGCTGCCACCATTGAGAGCATCTTAGGTTCCTGTTGTGAGATGTCTTCCAAATGTGGCACTTCTAGTCCAATACCATTGGTCTCTATCCCCATATCTTTGGTTTCTTTGAATTTTGATTCTTTTTTCCAAGGAAGGGCCAACCACCCTTTTGAGCTTTTGAGCTCTAAAACTATTTATTTCTTGTTTTCATCCTCGTTTCTTGCTTTCTCTACCCATATATCTTTCTTTTTGGGGGGTATCTTTTACAATCAGCCTTGAAGTGGTCGTGTCTTCTACACTTCAAACAGTATATTTTTTTGGCTCTCCTTCTCAATTGATTGAATCCATTCTTGTCCGTTCACTATTAGATGTATTTTATCGAGAATCTCTTTTACTGTTATTATCTTGATCCTTACATAAATCAAAGATTCGCCATCCCTTAGATCAACTTCCAACATTCTTCCAAGAGTGTCCCCAATCCTAGTAAGACTCCCACCTAACCAATATTCGTATAGGAGGTTGTATAACCTTACCCATATTGGTCCTTGCTTCGGGTTAAAATTTAGTAGGTCAAAATTTCATTCCCATCTCTGCAAGTATAGAAAATTGTTCCCATTTTTCCAATCATCCACTAATAACATTTCTTCTTTGATTGCATTTATTGAAAAAATAGAAACAAAAAACCCTTTTGACATGAAATTAATCACTAGGTCTATTTTCCAGTTTTAGGAAACCCATACACCAATCTCTTCTCTAGAAAATCTTTTTCCCAGGAAACAACCTATAACCGCTTTTTCTTCCAAATCGCTCGCATAACTGTCAACAATATATGAGAGTTCCACCATCCGATCTTCCTCTTTTTTGAGTTTCTCATTCTTCCCATCCCCAATAGAGATTCCTTCTTCCTCCTTCTTCCTCTACCATTATGGCTACTCATTAAAATAATTATTTAATTATAGAGGAAAATTAAAAATAACTAAAATTTATTTAATTATGAAGGGAAAATGGGGTTATTGGTGACATAATTTAAATAAAATTGATATTTTATTTAAATTAATTAGAGGAAGAATATGATAAAGTGAATTAATTAAATGATTAAGAATTATTTAGTTAATAGAGGAAAATGACATTAGAGAATATTTGAATAATTAAAATTATTTAATTATGCAAGAAAGAAGGCCAATTAGTGATAAAATGTTGCTTGCAAGATCATGACATTTTTTCAGTGTCTATAGTCATTAATGTCAATAGATATTTGTTTTTGCATTGATGTCAACCTATGAAGATGCTTTGATTGGTTGCATTATGTTGTCATTAGTAGTATCACTAATGTCAACCTCTAGTGCTGATTTGATGAGCATATGTTTGTGGATGTTCAACCTCTTGTGTGGTTGAGAAGATGTTGCAAATACTGAGATGATGTTCTTGACGCTTGGTTTCCAAGTGCTTTTGAGAAAAAATGAATAAAAGAGGAAACCATGTTGTAAAGATTGTTCAATGTGGTAGAGTAGTGTTCAGTGTTTTGCTCTGCATTTCTTCATGGTTGAAGATATGCTTATGACATTTGGATATATTAATCAAAGGTGTTCAAATATGTTATATCTAGAGTTTTGGGTTCTAGATCGTTCAATAGAATAAGTTGTGTTCACCAGTGTATGAACTACGTTGTAGTGCTATCTAGGAGAAATGGTTTTGCTCCACATTTCTCCACATGGTGGTTTCTGGTCTTGGAGATCTGAAAGTGTAATTATATTTCACATCTCTATTTTCAATTTGAGTTGTTTGAGTTTTGGTGCTCCACAAGGTTGGATTCATCAGTTACAATATGTGGAAGGTTAACTAGTTGTGCTGAATGAGTATGTTCTTCAAGTGTATGTTATTTCAAAGGATTTGTTGGATTTCAGGGTGTTGATGGAATATTCTAGATTGTGTTTAAGTGTTGTGTGTGGTCTGCGAGGTCTTTGGATTTGGTGAAGTGTGTATTTAATTATTTAATGGTGTTAACACAGGTTCGATTGACCTTGGCTGTTTACACTAATTATAGATATGATTTGGTGTTTGTGGAAGCATGGTATGGTGTGCACATGAGGATTTAGGTCTATGTTAAGGTGTGATGTGGTCCACCTTCATTCCTCTCAATCGCAAGAATGTTTTGGTATTGACCTAATTTGAATTTGCACATTTGAGGTGCATAGCCGACCTTGTAGATTGTTTTCAAGGTTGAGGATAGTATATATATGTGTTGAGTTGATGAAGGATTGTGTGGTGAAGTGTGTGTGATGTGATTATGATGTGAAGTATGAAATCAAAAACTGTAGTATGAGCTTTAACAACTAAGACTACTCGAAGCAATGAGCAGAAGGTATCTACATTCTATAGAGAGAGTGCAAATGTTATGGTGAAGTAGTGGTGGGAATTTTTTGTTACTCTAAGATGGATTTATCATTGTAACAATATTCTTTCTTCTTCTTTCTATTTTTACATTGAGCCACTGGTAGTGATCCCTTCTTTCTTTTGGGTAGTGAGCCCTTTGACAATGAGCATATTGTATTTAGTGTTGAAATTGCTTTATATTGTGAGCTAATCCTCACCATCATTTTTACCTTCTTGGGTTTTCCATGTAAATTTGGTGTTCTCATGTGTTTGTATGTGTTATCATCACTGTCTCTCATGTTTATGGTTTTCTAATGAATGATAAGGGTTTGAAGACTAATGTGGATCTGAATGTTAATGAGGTTTTGATGCTTTAATGTGCAACTGATTCACCTCCTCTCTTAGTTGTCTTGTGCATTCAACAATTGGTATGAGAGCAAGGTTCCTTAAAAGAAAGCTTAGCCACTTGAGGTAGATCTGGGATGGTGTAAAATAAGGAGGCTCCTCTATTTTATGGATTTGATTATGCATTCTGGAAAACCAAGATGGAAGGTTTCCTTATTTATCTAAGATTTAGTGTTTGGAAGCCTATTGAAACTAGACATACAATGCTTGCAAATGGTCCAAGTACTGATGATGACATCAAGGAATATGAGAACAATGGAAAAGTAAGGTATGATCTCTTGAGTGGTTTTTCTAATTTAGAACTTGTGAAAGTTATGAGTCTTAAAACTACTGGTGAGATCTCTAAAAAGTTGGAAAGTAACTATGAAGGAGATGATAAGGTCAAGCAAGAAAAGATGCAGAATTTGAAGACTAAATTTGAGACCCTAAGGATGATAGAAGATAATGATATTACAAGCTACATGCATAGAGTGGATGAAGTTGTCAATTCCATCAGAGGCCTTGGAAGAAAAATTGATGAAGATGAGGTGGTAAAGAAGGTATTAAGAACTCTTCCTAAATCTTATAGTCATAAGGCTTTTGCTATTGAAGAAACTCAGAATTTAGATAATTATTCTAGAGATCAGTTGTTTGGTGCTTTAACTACTTTTGAATTGAGATATTTTGGTCTAAGTGATTGAAGAAAAGAGACTTCTTTTAAAGTTGGTAAAGCAGAGAAGAATGAGGAATATGATCCAAATGAGTTTGATGAGCTAGAAGTGAACTTTGTGAGGAAAATAAAAAAGGGCACTCGAAAATATAGAGGTAAGTTATCTTTCAAATGTTTCAATTATGGAAAGATAGGTCATTTTGCTTTAAGATTTCTAGTCAAAGCTTGAAATGAAAAATTTAAGGAGAATAAAGGTAAATCAATTAAGTGAAGTTATCATGTTAAAGAAGATGCTTGTATATCTGATAATGAATTTGACTACCTTGATGATGAGGATAATGAATGCTTGTTCATGGCTCAAACTATTGGAAGTAATTCTGCTAAATCTGAGAGACGTATGAAGGAAGTTGCTCTAAAAGAAGGTCATAATGGAACTATGGTGACTACTTTTCATGCTAGAGAGGAAAAAAACTACTAGATTGTTGACAATATATTCTCAAATCATATGATAGGTGATCAGAGTAAGTTTGTTAAACTTGAGAAGTTTGAAGGAGGTCTTGCTAAGTTTGGTGATGATACATTTGCTAAGATATATGGAAAAGGTTCAATCAATTTTGATGGAAAGAATAATACAAATGATGTCCTTTATGTTAAGGGGCTTCACCATAATATTCTAAGTGTAGGAAAAATATGTAGCAAAGGATTTAATCTTGTATTTTAGGATGGTGGCTGTGAGATAAAAAAGGCTCTGAAACTGTGATTACTACTGGAAGGACATATGGAAATGTGTATCAACTTAAGGGTGCTAATGGTATGTTCTTTATAAATAAAATTAATGAAATTTGGAAATGGAATAGAAGAATGTGTCACATCAATTTTGATAGCTTAGTTAGAATCAGCTCTGCTTAGGCTGTGAGAGATCCGCAAAAGATTACAAAGCCTATAAATGCAGTTTTTAAGGAATTTCAAGTTGAGAAGTAAGCAAGAAAAAGGTTCAGTGTCAAAGAATATTCCACCACAAGACCTTTTGAGTTGGTGCATATAGACCTTTGTGGACCTACAAGAGCAAGAAGATTTTAAGGTGACAGGTATTTCATGTTATTGATTGATCATTACTCTAGAATGGCTTGGGTAACTTTTCTCAAAGAAAAATCAAAAGCTCTAGATAAGTTTAAGGAATTCAAAGCTATGGATGAGAATGAAATGGATATAAAAATCAAATGTTTAAGATCTGATAGAGGTGGAGAGTTCACTTCTAATGAGTTTAATAGTTTTTGTAAAGATAATGGAATAAAGAGGTATTTGTCAGCTCCTAAGACTCCTCAGCAAAATGGAATGGTGGAAAGGAAGAATAGGTCTGTTTAAGAAGCAAAAAGGACAATGATGAAGGAATTAAATCTATCAGATGTCTACTTGAGAGAAGTAATTCATACTACCATCTATATACTTAACAAAGCGCAAGAAAAGACAAATAGTTCAAAGACTCCCTATGAGTTGTGGTATGGAAGAACTCCTATTGTCAAGTATTTCAAAGTGTTTGGTGGCAAGTGCTATATCAGAAGAGATGACGATAACTTAGGAAATTTTGATGCTAGATTTGATGAAGGAATATTCCTTGGATACTCTACAAATATAAAGGCTTATTGGTGCTGAAAAAAAGGCTAAAAAGGATTGTTGAAAGTGCAAGTTTCAGAGTGGATGAAGAATTACATAAAAGTTTAGTGTTGATGGATGGATATGAATCAAATGAGTCCTCTTGCAGAGAAGAAGAAAGGATGAAGGTAAGGAAAAATAAGTGCACATTGAAGAGGAAGAAGCTCCGAAAAGGATCCCTAAGACCCCTAAGTATGTGAAAAAGAATCATTATGAAGATTAGATCATTGGTGACAAAAGCATAGGTGTATTGATAAGAAGAAATGCTGCTATGAAAAAAGAACAAGTAAATTTATGTTTCAGTGATTGAGGCATGCAAAGATGAGTATTGGATCAAGGCTATGGAAGAAGAACTGATGATGATTGAAAAGAACTAGACTTGGGAACTTGTCCAAAGACCAGTGAACAAGAATGTGACTGGAACTAAGTGGGTATTCCAAAAAAAATTGAATGAGAGTGGAGAAGTTGTTAGGAACAAGGCAAGACTTGTGTGTAAAGGCTACTCACAAGTGGAAGGAATAGACATTAAGGAGAATTTTGCTCCGGTGGTAAGGATGGAAGCTCTTAGGATGTTTTTGGCTTTTGTAGCACATAAGGATTTCAAATTTTATCATATGGATGTGAATTCTACATTTTTGAATGGTGAATTGGAAGAAGTATACATTGAACAACTGAAAGGCTTTCAGTTGTCAGATAATCCTAATATGGCCTACAAATTGAAGAAAAAACTGTATGGACTCAAACAAGTTCTTAGAGCTTGGTATGCAAGATTGGATAGGTACTTGTTACATCAATGATTCAATAAAGATACCACAAATAAAAATCTTTACTTTAAAGTTAAGAAGGATCAAATATTGATTGTAGTTGTGTATGTTGATGATATAATCTTTGGAGGAAATGAAAGTATGTGCAAGAAATTTGAAGATGCGATGAAAAAAGAGTTTGAGATGTCTATGTTTGGGGAGATGAATTTCTTCCTTGGAATTCAAATCAATTAAATAAAGAAAGGCATATTCATTTCACAATCAAAGTATGCCAAGGAAATTCTGAAAAAGTTTGGAATGGAAGACTCTAAACCGGTATGTTCTCCTATGGTTAGTGGTTGCAAGTAGAGTAGGAATGAAGAATATCTTAAGGTTGATCAAAGCATGTATACATCAATGATTGGAGGACTACTCTATCTAACTGCTACTAGAATGGATATCATGCATGCAATTTATCTTGTGGCTAGATTTTAGGAAGATCCTAGAGATTCACATATGGCAACAATAAAAATAATATTCAGATACTTGAAAGGAACTTCAGAACATGGTTTATGGTATCCAAAGGATAATGATTTCTCTTTGAGTGCTTATATAGATGTAGATTGGGCAGGTTGTGTGGATGATAGGAGAAGTACAAATGGTGGTGCTTTATTTCTTGGAAGCAACTTGGTGTCTTGGTTAAGAAAGAACTAGGATTTAGTGTCATTATCTATTGCAGAGGCATAATACATTGCTGCAACATCATGTTGCACATAGGTGTTGTGGATGAAGAAAACCTTGAAGGATATCATAGTGTCATATGATGAACCAATTCCTATCTTATGTAACAATACAAGTGCTCTCAATATTTCAAAGAATCTGGTAATGCATTCAAGGACAAAGCATTTCTCAATCTGGTATCACTTTCTAAGGGAGAAGGTTGCAGAGAATAAGGTGAAGTTGGAGTATGTACCTACTAAGGCTCAAGTTGCAGATATCTTCACTAAGGCTCTTCCCAAGGATACTCTTGAGTATCTTTGGGAGAAGTTTGGGATTATTGCCCCTCCTTTCAACTAGGTGTATGAGGTTATGCATCAGTCCAATGGATTTCAAGATTCACTCCTTATTTTGGATTGATATTGGTGGCTACCTCTCAAGGGAAGTAGGTAGTGGCATTGTTGGTTTTTCCAATTAGGGGGAGTGTGCAGAGAAGATGTGAAGAAAAAAAAGTGCGGTAAAAGAAAAGATAGTTGCAGAACAATTGTTGTCCCTTATAGGTGTTTCCCTTGAGGGAGAGAAAGTATGTGTGATTGATGTCAAAGGGAAGTAAAGAAAAAAATATATGTGTTTCCATTTTCCATTGATGTTAAAGGGGGAGAGAGTTAACTAAAAAAAATATGAACAAAGGGGGAGAGAAATCCTATAAAAGAGAAAGTGTTGGAAAGAGTTGATGGTTATGTAAGGGGGAGTAGTATGCACTATGGCGCACTATATGAGTTGGTGATCAAAGTTTTTTTTAATTTTTATTGTTGATGGTTTTTCCATGTGTTTCCATCATTGAAAAATGGGGAGATTGTTGGAAGTATGTGTTGTCATTGATGTCAATAGATCTTTGTTGTTGCATTGATGTCAACCTATGGAGATGCTTTGATTAGTTGTATTATGTTTTCATTAGTAGTATCACTTATATCAACCTCTAGTGCTGCTTTGATGAGCATATGTTTATGGATGTTCAACCTCTTGTGTGGGGTTGAGAAGGTTTTATAGATACTAAGATGATGTTCTTGGTGCTTGGTTTCCAAGTGCTTTTGAGAAAATTTGAATAAAAGAGGAAATAGTATGATAAAGAGTGTTCAATGTGGCAGAGTAGTGTTCACTGTTTTGATCCACATTTCTTCACATGGTTGAAGCTCTACTTATGTGGTTCATCTATGTTGATTAGAGGTGTTTAGAGATGTTATTTCTAGAGTTTTAGGTTCTAGATCATTTGGCAGAATAAGTTGTGTTCACCAGTGTATGAATTGCGTTGTAGTGCTGTTTGGGAGAAATGGTTTTGCTCCCCATTTCTCCGTGTGGTGGTTTTTGGTCTTGCGGATCTGGAAGTATTCTTATATTGATCATATCTATCTTCAATTTGAGTTTTATAAGTTTTTGTGCTCCGCAAGGTTGGATTCATCGGTTATAGTATGTAGAAGGTTAATTCATTGTACTAAATGAGTATGTTCTTTAGGTGTATGTTGTTGTGAAGGATTTTTTGGATTTCAGGGTGTTGATGGACTATCCCATATTGTGTTTAAGTGTTGTGTGTGGTCTGTGAGTTATCTTTGGATTTGGTGAAGC
>VDFB02150547.1:0-13330 GCA_007258455.2 Sequoia sempervirens
GGCAGACTGAGGCTGTGCAATACCAGCTGAAGCTTGCACTTGGTGATTTCATACAGAGGTCATAGATTGGGCTTAATCATCTATTCAGATAGAGATTCACAGTGATATTCATCGGATAGTAAAGGCGTCTTAAGCAAAGGTCTTTCATCAGTGTTCTGGCACACATCCCAAGGTGCCGTACCATATCATTACTAGCTGTACCAGGCCGTACCAGTCAGCAAAAGGGCCGTACTTTTTCATTGTCTCTGGAGAAAACGTCTTCTTTCTTCACAGTCTGGTGATTGTATCTAGGGCGCTTTGGATTGCTGAGGAGTTTGCTTTGTCCTGTGAGCTTGGAGAATCCTTCTTAATTTTTGGCCGTACCTTCTCCTTTCTGCTGCAGCCGCCATTTTAAAATACCAGGTTCTTTAATAAAATTTCAAGTATTGCTTTCCTTATTCAGATTTTGGCATTGTAAAAGCTCTTAAAGAATAATATATTGGTGCGCCTATGTTCTCTGAGCAAGATCTGAGTCATTTCATGCATTTTGAATTCATTTGGAATTTTCTAGTATTTTCTTAGTAAAATCGCAGCTTTCCAGTTTGTCTGTAAAAACCTCAAAATACAAAAAAAAAAAACCAAAAATTGCAAGAAAACACAAAAACATCAGTTAGGGTTTGAACAGAGAACCATCGAGGAGTTACGGCGGTGGTGTCGAACGCAGTCTCACTATGCATCCACATTGCTTTTAGTACTTTTCAGAATTCAGTGCTTTTCTGGTTGCCTTTTATGAGCCAAGATATTATTCAGTATACTAGAGGTGTAGGGACAGGCAAAGACGAGGATTGGACAGGTCCACCTATCCCAGAAGGTCAGACAATATCAAGAGTACTTGGTTTTCACAGATCCAGTTCTGACGGTAGTGAAAACAGTGTTGCAACCCTAATGGCAGAACGTGAGACTTCCTCAGAGACTCGCAGGGATCCAGGGAAGGCGCATGCAGAGGGTGATATTACCGATGAGGAGTTTAGACGGAGGCATGATAATATGATGGACATGATGTCTTAGTTGATGGGTACCATTAGACAGTACACACCCACACAGCCTCATTACATCTGGTGGGCGAACTGGCCCGAGGGCTACACCCGGTGGACCAGCGGTGGCATGATACCCACGGCAATGATCAGCGATCTACTCGGGGCGTAGGCGAGTCGACCCTACTTTCTTACCTAGGGAGACTCCTCCACCGGACTCCAGGCGAGCATCGGGGGAGGCAGCATCAGGAGTTTTAGCCACACAATGGCATGTCCGTGGCAGACTTGACGAGATTTCACGGTGAGTACATGTCACTAGCACCTGAGATCCGGCAGGCACTTACATTCCATGAGTTTATAGATGTTTATAAACCCAGAGGAGGAGGCATATTTGACCGTAGACCCCCACAGCATCAGCAGCCGCAGCCACAGGTGAATAGGGATTTGCAGTATGCGGTGAGTAAGATTACATTGCCATATTTTGATGGGTCTGAAAAGACATCAGCGAGGTCTTGGGTCCAGAAATTGGACAATTACTTGTCACTTAGGCCTATGCAGGAGGATGAGGCAATTAAATTTGCTACTTTACATCTTGACGGAGTAGCACATGATTGGTGGCACCACGGCATGTATACATTAGGCCATCATGCGGTCAATACCTATTAGGAGTTCACCAGCAGACTAATAGAGAGATTTGATAAGAAGGATCCGGAACTGTATTTCAGAGAGTTGGCTCAGCTCAGACAGACAGGTAGTTTGGATTCATACATTGGTGAGTTTCAGAGAGTGGCAGTCATGGTCACAGGGATTTCAGAATGGAGACTCATCATACTTTTCGTTGAGGGTTTGACAGAACCCATGAGAGGTTGGGTTAAGGCTTTTGACCCACCTACACTTCAGGAGGCCATGCGGAAGGCGAGAAGCATGGAGCTTGCAGCACCTCGCAGCAAGTTCAATTCAGGGTCAACACCATACACGAGACCCAATAGGCCTTTTGACAGAAACAATGACAGGAATAGGCCCTTTGACAGAAGAAAGGATCAACCGGATCCTAAGAGATAGAATGCACCACCATTTGACAGGGAAACGTTGAATGAATTGCGTAAGAAAAAGTTATGTTTTTGGTGCAAGGCACCCTATGATGAAAAACATATATGCCCACTTCGTCCGAAGGTCAAAAATAATCAAATGGAGTGGTTTTACGAGGGCGAAGAGCAATCTGATCTGTCAGACCAGCAAGCTGATTCCGAGCCTTCAGATGATGAGAGGTCCAAAAATTAGGGTGAACATGAAGGCGGAAGGAAGCTACAAGAAGCCCATCTGACTAGCCTTCAGAGAGATGGTTCATTTCGACTTCGTGGGCTCTTAGCAGGTCAGAAGGTGATTACATTGTTGGATACTGGTGCTACACACAATTTTATTGATGCACGTTTAGTGAAGAGGCGTGGCATCCAGACAGAGGCTTTCGAGGGTATTCGAGTCAAAGTGGCTGACGGATATACTCTCAGGTGTGACCGAAAGATTACTGATCTTCCGATGAGATTGAACAACTATGAATTCAAGACTGAATTCTATGTTGTTAATATGGGGGATACAGATGTGGTATTAGGGATGGCATGGTTGCATGATTTGGGTGAGTTCACACTCAACCTACGTGATATGGAGATGAAATTCAAGGTTGACGGGAGACCACATGTCATCAAGGCCATTAGAGACAGTAATCTTAGGATGGTTTCATTCAGACGGATGGAGAGGCTCATTCGTCATGATATGGTTGACTGGGCAGCAGAGTGCATGTTGATGCCAGCCCAGCAGGAGCAGCAGAAGGGTGAGTACCACCCTGACATTCAGATCTTGAGGACTAAACACTCCAAAGTGTTTAGTGATATCCCACCTGGTAGACCTCCAGATAGAGGCACGGAGCATATTATTGAGTTGGAGGAGGGCGCAAAGCCCGTTATGATCACTCCCTACAGACATCCGAAACGACTCAAGGATGAGATAGAGAAGACCATTAATGAGTTGTTAGCTATGGGCCATATCAGACCTAGCAAGTCTCCTTTTGCTTCATCGGTTGTATTGGTGAAGAAGAAGGACGGATCACTTCGGATGTGTATCGATTATAGGCAGCTCAACAAAAGAACAATCAAGAACAGGTACCCTATTCCACGTATTGATGAGCTGATAGATGAGTTGCATGGAGCAGTCTTCTTTACGAAGATTGATTTGAGATCGGGGTACCATCAGATTCAGATGAGGGAGCAGGATATTGAGAAAACCGCTTTTAGGTGTCATTGCTGATCAGTTCAGGGTTATATTAACACCACCTTTGACTATGAACAGGGTTTTCAGTGCTCGGTTGAGGAGATTTGTGTTAGTCTTCTTCGACGACATTTTGGTTTATAGCAGGTCATGGGATGAGCATCTGGCTCATTTGGATACAGTCTTGGGTATCTTAGCAGATGAGTCTTTCTATGCTAAGGAATCCAAGTGCGAGCTTGGCATGGAGGAGTTGTTATATCTGGGGCACATCATCAGTGCCAAGGGAGTGAGTATGGACCCTGAAAAGGTCCGAGCTATTGTTGACTGGCCTGTACCTGAGAACCTTACGCAGCTCAGAGGGTTCATTGGGTTGTGTGCATTCTACAGGAGATTTGTTAGCGGGTTCTCACGTCACGCCGCACCCCTTACAGACTTGACGAAGAAGGGGGCTTTTCAGTGGTCACCACAGGCGCAGGAGTGCTTTGACAGGTTTAAGGTGATCATGACTTCATGTCCGATGCTAGCATTGCCTGACTTTTCGAAGTCATTTGATTTATTCTGTGATGCTTCAGGAGAGGGCATTGGTGCCGTTTTGATGCAGGAACGTCATCCGATTGCATTTGAGAGCAGCTTCGAAGTCTGAGGGAATTTTCATTATCTATGATAAGGAAATGTTAGCCATTATGCATGCATTGGCTAAGTTTAAGAGCAGTACACAGTAGGCAGCAAATTTAGTGTTCATACCGAGATCATACTTATTTGAAACATTGCAGGCAGACTTGAATGAGAGAGGCAACAAAAATGGAGTCCATTAAGCTACTGATCATATGACTTCAATATCACCTTCATTAGAGAGCGGGAATATTGTAAACGACTCCTTGTCATAGACCCGGTTGAATGCCTTGGCATATATCCTGAGGATTGGAGGCATCGGATTATTCTTTGTGAGTATGCTAGAACCCATGGGCTTCTAGCATAGATTGTGAGGGCGAAGCGGGGCAGCGGGTACACTAATATGAATGACTTGATCATTTACAAGGGGCGGATTATTTTGGTTCCTGACTCTGAGTTACGGACTACAGTTTTGAGAGCCTTTCACGACCTTCCTATGGCGGGCCATCCTGGATACTATAAGACTTACAAAATGGTTCAGGAACGGTTTACTTGGAAAGGGCTGAAAATTGATGTTTTGCAGTATGTCCGTGAGTGTTACGTATTGCCAGAACAGCGGGGAGCACACTTATCTGTTGGATTGCTCCGGCCGCCAGATGCGACAAGAAGTGGGAGTGTTTATCGATGGACTTTATCACAGGCTTGCCGAAAGCCCAAGGTAAAGATTGCATCTACGTAGTGGTTGATCGGTTGACTAAATATGCGCATTTTTTTCCGATTACTACTACCTTCACTTATGTGACTATGAGTTGTTTTGAGAGGTATTCATTTTGCATGGGTTGCCTTGAATGATAGTCGGCCCGATAGAAGACGGTCGAGTTCATGAGGCAACTTTTGGCGAGGAAGTTGTTAGAACTTTATTAGGACCGAACTGACACCGAGTACCAGCTACCATCCGCAGACAGATGGACAGACAGAGATTGTCAATAAGTGGGTGGAGGGTTATTTGCGCAATTATATAGCTGGTCAGCAGAGAGCTTGGGTGAGATGGATCTACTTGTGCGAGTATTGTTATAACTCGACTCACCATATGATGATACAGATGACCCCCTTTATGGCTTTGTACGGGTATGAGGCGCCCAATCTTCTGGATTTGATATTGAGCGATAGCAGAGTGCCGAGTGCAGGGGATATGATGCAGAGTCAGCAGGACATCTTGAGGTCTCTCCGAGGCAATATCCAGCGGGCACAGAATCAGCATAAGCAGTATGCTGATCAGACGAAGGTTGAGCGTACCTTTGAGGTGGGTGATATGGTGTACCTCATGTTGCAGCCGTATCGTCAGTCTACTCTGCGGAAGAGTGGGGCAGAGAAACTAAAACCTCACTACTATGGTCCATTTCGTGTTGTCAGACGAGTGGGCGAGGTTGCTTATGAGTTGGACTTGCCAGCTGATAGCAAGGTCCATAATGTATTTCACGTTTCTCGCCTGAAAAAGGCATTGGGTCAACATGTGATACCCTCTCCAGTTTTGCCACCCCTTGATGACGAAGGGAAATTGATACTAGTACCTGAGGCCATCCTCGAGATGAGAGAGAGACACCTACGGAGGCGTGTGATCAGGGAATATCTGGTCAAGTGGAGAGATTTACCCATTGAGGATGCTACATGGGAGCCAGAGGAGATCTTACAGCATCCAGAGTTGAGATTGCTTGAGGACAAGCAATTTCAGGGAGGGCGGACTGTCATGTCCCCATCCTAGTCACATTGCATCGTGACGAGAGGTTAGCCTATCATTTCATCCTCAGAGGCCGACAAGAGTGTTCGTGAGGATCATCCGGGGCGCTTGATCGTTTGGCAGGTCCAGCTTTTGCACTTGTGTCGTTGGGCCTTCGCAGTAATCTTCCAAAGGAGCTTTTTCGTGAACTTTCTACTTTTAGAAAGTTAGGTCAAAGGAGCCGCTTATTTCTGTGGCACTGTTCAATCCTTTCAGCTCTAATTCCACTCCGGGGCCTGCCAGCTTGATGTTCAGACGTGAGAAATAAGGAGTATTTAATGAATTATTAAATATTTAATATTTTGACTTTATAATAAAGTCACTTTATTGAAATATTTAAATATTTAATTATTTGGCTTAATTATAAAGTATTTATTATACTTTATAATAAATTATTAAATGTGACTTAATGAGTATTTTATATTCATTAAAAGTGGATGCCAATAATTAATATTTCTCCTAAGTTAAAAGTGCGAAATTAAATCATTTATTTAAATGATCAATTAAAAGGAGATTGGGTCGAAATTCTTCAAGGAGTATATATTTACCAGTCAAGGCAAAATCGAACTATCTTGATTATTATTCAATTTTGTCTTTATTGCTCTGAGCATTGGAGTTTGCAAACCCTAGGGTTTCTGGCAGACGATCGTTTCTGGAGAACGGAAACTCTTCAGAGATTAGGCAGACTGAGGCTGTGCAATACCAGCTGAAGCTTGCACTTGGTGATTTCATCCAGGGATCACAGATTGGGTATATTGAGTTATTTATTCAGAGATTAGCAGAGAAAATCATCTTCCTTTTGAGGCGACTTCAACAGAGGAATCTATTCAGAGATCTGGCAATATTTCTTGGAGGCCGTACTTTGTTCTTTATTGCTGTCAGCCGTACTTTTCTGTACTTTCCTGGCCGTACCTTCTCATCTCCAGAGGAACGCCTGTATTTCTCAGCTTCTGGTGTTTGGACATTGGGCGCCTTGGTCTACTGAGGTTGTGCATTGATTTTCGAGCCCAGAGATTCTTCATTTATTTGGCCGTACCATCTTTCATATTGCTGCAGCCGCCACCCAGGTTTCTTTCAATAATTTCATTGTATTTTCATTGCATGTTCAGATTTCCATATTGTATGCTCTGGAAAAGTTGAAATAAAAGAACGCCTCTCTATTCTGGACAATTTCCACGCATTCCATGCATGTATGAATTTTTTATGATTTTTTTATCAATTCCTAGAAAAATCGCAGTTTTTAATATTTGCCTGAAAAACCTTCAAAAATACAAAAAAAAAACCAAAAATTTGCAAAAACAACACAAAATCAGTTAGGGTTTGAAACAGAGAACCATCGTGGTTCTTACAAAGGGAGACAAAATTAAGGACCACAATCTTGGATAAGAACTATTCCAAGACAAATATTTTCATGGAGAAAATGAAGGAATCTTGGGTCACAAGTGGATGCAATGTGGTCATGGATGGGTAGACAAACATTAGGCATCATCCATTCATCAATATCATAGTTACATCTACAAAGGTCCCTTATTTTCTTAAGGTTGTTGATTGTTTAGGGTGTCGAAAGGATGATGATTTTTAGTCTCAGCTCCTCATGGATGCTATTGAGGAGGATGGGCCATAAAATTTAGTCCAAGTAGTGACAAATGTATGCATGCCATGAATAATGTACTCAAGGACATGGGAAGATTGATTGGATCAAAATAATTGTCAATGATGCTAAAGATGTCATGATGTTTATCTACAATGTAATGTCCCCTTTTGGGATCACCTTATACTTTGCCCTGAAATCACAATTCCAAATGAAACCAAGAGCAGATTATAGTTAAAGATATAATCCCCTTAAATCGAGATGATGTAAGTCTTGATTATGGAAACCTGCAACCATGTTAGATGAATATGACAGACATAATCCATGAAATGCATTTAGTTCTAAGTATAAGGAAGATTATATATATCAATACAACAAGTCCCAAGGACTATGTGGGCTCAACCATAATGAAGAGGACATGGTGAGGTGCCCCAAGTATCCTCCCCTTATGATTGAAGAACCTCTTCATTTTCTTCAACAATTGATTCACTCGGGGATAGTTGGGAGGCTGCACGATAGGGTGCCCTTCTAGCAATTCTCCCTATAACAAGGTGCCCTTTTAGCAGTTCACCCTTAATAGGGTGCCCTCTTAGCAGTTCTCCTTAATAGGTTGCCCTCTTAGCAGTTCTCCCTTATTGCAGCCCTGCCCCATCCCTTCATGACCAATTATTGCTAAATTAGAATAATATCACTGTTCATAATATCTGTTGTGTTTCCTTTTCAGATTTTATCCATGCCTATAGTGTTTGTTGCCTGAGTAATGAATGTATTTCTGAAGATGATCACTGATCTGAATATTCCTCTTCTTCCATTGATCTGTTCTTAACACTCAGAAGATATCATTAGTGTAGATCAAACAGAGAGAAATCTATCATCCATATTTATATTAAAACATCATAACTACTTATAAAGTTCAATAATTGCTAAAAGCATCATTATTGCACTATCGATATATATCTACCTATATATGTGTGTGTGTGTGTGTGTGAGAGAGAGAGAGGGGGAGAGAGAGAATTTATGCTTAGCTTACTTCCCTTGTTATTGCTTTCTCACTTGCCTTCATTTATTTCCCACTGGGCCATCTTCTTATTCACCATACTCCATCCAAATCTTAGTATATTAATGTTATGCTGCTATATAGATCTCCTTCTCATGTCTGCTCAGAAAATATTTATCCTATTGCTGCTTAACTTAATGTCAATTCCTTCCTTATGAATAGAAATCTGCTGGTAAAGAAGTATTATTCTGCCAAATTGATCCATGCCCTCTTGGACAGGTTTGATCTCCTTAATATATCATTTGAGGAGGCTTGATGTGAGAAGTTGTATCTCCTCACATAAGTCTCTAATCGCAAATCTTGAATAAGCGTTGTCTTAAGATGGTATGTTTGTTGTCTTTAGAAAGGACACGTTCTTTGATCACAAGCTTGGATCGTTGCCTTTAGAACTTGTTTAAATCGCAGCTTTTGAGATTCATTTTATTACCTTTATGACTTAACAACCATCGATGGCTATCTTAGCAAATTGATGTTCTTTATTGGTCTATGCTTATCATAGCCTCTAATGAATTTATCTTTTATTTATTTTTGGCTGCTGTTTACTGATTAATTATTTAATCTCAATCGCTGTCCTTATTATCTTTTACTGCTGCACTCTATATTAATCGCTGGCTGCTCATGTATATATATCATTTATGTTCATATTAATATATTGTGTTTCCTTATTTTTTATATATTTATTTTTATATTAATTTTATATATATTATTATATTATAATAATAATGTTAAATTGTCAATATTTATTTTAATGTATATGTATATTATAATAATATTTAATATTTATACTTATATTTTGATTATAATCATAATATTATCTTATGATAATTATGATTATAATAGCATTAAATTGCTATTATTTCTTTTTATAATTTTAATATTTATTTTACTCATTTATTTGTATTTTAATGTGTTATAATTTCGGGGTCATGACATACAACCACCACACTTCACATTCACTCTTCAAAACATTCTCTAAGAAGGAATTATTGAAACATGTAGAGACTAGATATGCATCATATTTCATTCTCTTGGAGAGGATTGCTTGAGTTGCAAGAGGCATTGCAACTAATGGTTATGACAGAAAAATGGAATCAATGGCTCAAGCTCAAGACAAATCAAGGGAAGAGGGTGAAGGGTGATGCAATCTCATGTCCCCAATTTGGAGGCAGATTAATTTAATTAATTTAATTAATTAAGTTGTCCAAATATTGTTATTTCATGAGGATAACTAATTAATTATTTTAATTAAATTAAATATTAAATTAATTATTTATAAATTTATCCCAAAAATACAATATCATAAGATGACTTTATATTTAATTAATTTAATAATAAAGTGACTAGAAAAATAAAATAATATCAAAAGTCATTTAATGAAATAAAATAATATTTTATTCTAGAAGCTTCTTGGTGATGAGGTATGAAATGTATAAGAAGAAGCTTGGGCTATGCATTTGGGCATTTGGAGTTGAATACATCTTTCTACTACATTGGTAAGCTTCAATGCTTGGCAAGTTGGTTTCCAATCTTCATTTGTGAAAGACAAAACCTAGCTGGTTAAGTGCCAATTTCGGTTGTGAAATATCAACCCTAGTTGGATATTTGAGGGAGTTACTTCAGACTTCCTATTTGGACTTCATTGCAGATTTTGGTGATTCGATTAGAGCAAATCATTCACAGCTTGTGGAGATATTTAAGTCCTTTGAAGGACGATTTTTGGCATTTTGAGAAGGTTGAGCTTATGCTGGTTCGATTTATGCAACCATTGAAAAATATTTTCAGTTTTGAGGGCACCAATTGGAGGTATATTAACAGCCAACCTGGAGCAATCCTATGATCAGTTTGGTGAGTAATAAAAGAAGAAAATTGTGGCATTGCTGGGCAGAATTTTGCAGCTTATTGGAGTATCGATTTAGCAGCAATAAAGCCATATTAAAATCGTGGCACATGTGGAATGAGTTGGCATTAATATACCATTGATTGGCATCTATAATTAGTGGTAAAATCAGTTTGCTGGAGCGCTGCATGAGAGGACAGAATAGTGGCAAATCTCACATGTTTGATGACTCGGATATAATCAATTCAGTTGGGACTGATTACATGACCAAGGCACTGCATATTTGAAGAGGACGTTTTGCATCATGAAGCTTTGGAGGAACAGTCATTGCTGCCATCATTTATATCAGGTTCTTAATGCATTTGTCCATTAGTTTCAGTAGCTGCCATCAGCATCTTATTATATTGTATGCATTGCATGATAGTTGTCATTGTGAGTCAAGTCTTGGCATATCTTTGTACTCAGCACAAAAGCAGATTGTAACAAGTTCATGCTTTGAAATGAGGAGCTAGAAGGTTGCACATTAAGTGTTTGTTTGAATGCTTCATTGCTGAAGCATTGATTTGCATAAGAGACTTTGCATGCTAACTGTTTGACATAATGACTAAGTGTTGTAGCTTACTATTTGCATGGATAGATTGCATACCAAATGTTTGATATAATTCCTCATTGTTGTAGTTGCATTATTACATAATAATTCAATCATCTAGGTTGCTTGCCAAGTGTTTGTAAAAATGCCTCTTGGCTGTAGAATCTCATGTATATGCATTTGAAAATACAAAAACACATTGTACATCATTTTAGTTCATTCAAAAGTTGCTTATTATCATTAGAAAAGCCATTATACTTCATTTGCATTCATCAAAAGCAATCCGAATACAAACTGAAACCAAAAACAGCAAGTTAGAAGGTTGAATGAAAAGTGTTTGTCAAAATTACTAAGGCAGAAAATCAGGGATTTTATATAAATTTTGGCAAGGCACTTTACATGCAAAATATATTGTCTCCACCATTACTCCAATCTTCTAGGTGATTAGATATGTGGATGCCAATTCACCTAGTCTTGGAGAGATGTATGAGTGCATTGATTATATGTTGGACAAAATGAAGGTTGTTGTGGGAGAGGACCCCACATTAGCATTCTACAATGAGCACATTCATCCAATTATTCATTAGAGATGGAAGAATCTCAACACTTCCTTGCACATGGCTTCCTATGCATTGAACACCCAGTGATACGTGCAAAGGCTTGATAGAGTTACACCCATACAGGATGCTAAGGTGAAGGCAGGGTTCATGAAGGCCATCCTGTATAGGCTAGCCTCATTCATATTGAGTGGAAAAAATTTGCTACTCTTAGGGGTTATTTTGAGGATGCCAAGATCGATAGGAAAACTATGGAATAGGAGAACCCAATTTTGTGGTGGACTATGCATGGGCTGAATTCTTTGACTACCTCTCTAGCCATTCATTTTCTATCTCAAGTTTCTAGTTCTTCTACTACTCGAAGAAATTGGTCAACTTATAGCTTCATCGAGTCCTTTAAGAGGAACATGCTTACTTCTAGGAGAGCAAAGAAGCTTGTGGTTGTGAAAAGTGCTTTGTGTTTCACTAACTGCAAGACACATGCAAGGAGAGTTCAACATCACGATGGAATGTAGTGATCCGGAGGATCTTCGTCAAAATTTGAAATTTCTCATGTCTCCAAAATCGGCATCACCAGGAAGAGCTCAGAATCCTGACTCCAACACAACTCGAACAGAGTCAAACAGAGCTACGAAGCTCGAGTTATGCTCGGTCAAACCTTGGTCAACTCAGGGCTTAGGTTAGAGAAAAAGGCAAAAATTCAAAGTCACCAAAAGTGGTCAACACTGGTCTCAACACGAAAGGCTCGTTGAGAGCTTTTTGTCGGCGTTCGTTTCGCACAAATCAGACTCTGTTTCCCGAGTTACGAGCAATCAAAGGTTAAGTAAAATTGTTGACCATGCTGATGTCAGCATGGTACAGTCAACATGCACAGTCAGCCTTTGACCTATTACAGTTCGACACGTGGCACCACTCCATCTTTCCTCCATGACGATCAGTTGATTTGTTAAAATTTTGTTGTGGATTCGAACCCCCCACCTACCTCCTCTAATTTTGGCACTCAACCGTTAGACCAACGCACCAGCCACTAACTATAATTGGTGAGTGGTTTCTTTTGACAAAAAACATAGCCGAACTTGTTGAAAATAGAAGGCTGGAGGGGGGTCGAACCCCCGACCCCCTCGGACCCAAAATACTTACCAACCGCTAGGCCATTGAGTAGTTATGGGATAATAGCGAGCCCGATTGCTTTTAATGAAGTCCAAAAACCGTAAACCCCTTATTTTTGGAATTTTCTCTCATATTTTTAAAATTTCAAATCCTCCAATTTGTTAAAGAGGTTGAAATAAAACCTCTAAAGTCCAAAATAATGAATTCAAGGGGCTAAATACATATATCAAGATTTTTAGAGGAGGTTGTAAATGATTTAAGGGATTATTTTGAAGATTTTATGTAAACATGGGGGATATGGGAGATATTGTAAAATCATTTGGTTATACACCAAATTGAGTAAATTTCTTGTATAAAAAGGGGGGGTAGCTTAGGAGTGTGGCTAAGTGGTGACTTAGAGAGAATTATTCTTGGTGAAATTTTGCTCAAATTTCGTGCTTTCAAGGAGATTGTTCTTGCGCACTTTGGAGGAGCTTTTCAAATTTCTTGCAAACCAAAGAGAAACCATGCCGGAGTTATGTATTGATTTTCTGGAGAATTAATCGGATCGGTCCACTCATTTGAGAGGGGCCCGTTGATGTCATCGTTTTTACGGTGAACTCCGTTATCAACTCTGTTTGCATTTTCTCTCTTCTCTCTTATTCTGATTTTTATCACTTTGTTTTGTGTGTTAATTTCGTTTAAGTAATTTGGATTTAAAATTATAAACATTATGCATTCAAATGCAATTGTCATAGATCCGTAAAACAGATCAAGTTTGGTATCAGAGCTTTGTGTGACTAGTATTGTAGAATTGGATACTAACACGTTCCAGGAAATGGCAAGGTGAAGGCGAACTAGAAGAATACAATCCTAAGATCAGGAAACGAAGGACTTTGCCAACAATGGACAAAACTGAAGCTGGGAAAAGTACTGAGCAAAAGCT
>VDFB02150548.1:0-10785 GCA_007258455.2 Sequoia sempervirens
TATCCACTATGAAATGAAGCAAACTGATTTACTACATCTACGGCTGAATCCATCCTGGAGACGATTCTCAACACCTCGATCGTTCATCATTCTTCATTGCCTTTTCTCATTAATTGCGTTTACAACACCTACATCTGGAAGACTTGGATATGATCTAATACATGCCTTAAAAGACATAAAAGGAAATTCAAGACCATCAGTTTGGTTTAACTTTTAGAATCAGATCTTGTTGTGATTTCACGGGATGTAGTATCCTTGCGTCAATTTAAGTAGATGTCTACTTAGAAGGCATAATAACAATGATTTGTAAAGCAACAACACAACGAACTAATCAATCAGTCAATTTCTTTCCCGCCAAGAAAGTGACGACTATTCAGCGACCACCTTCATGCGTGGCGACTATTCATCTACTCGGCGTAAATTGCATTGATTGCAAACTAATATTTGTTTGTTGATATTATCATGCTGGTATAGAAATACACAAGGATGAATTCTCAAATTGTCCACTCAACCATCTCTGCAATGAGAACTTCTAATCTTAGTCCTTTCAGAGGATGGCTATATTTATTTTGCATAGCTATAGAGATTTAGATATTTCTTCAACCGCCCCCTCATTGCCGCTTCCAATGTGCATAAATAAGTCGGCTGCTAACAGATATCTCCAACATCAACCTAGAGAGTTGGACATTTGCATCACTAAAAGATCCATACTACTATTTTCAACCTGTGGAGTTGGAAATTTGCATCAGTAAAGGATCCCTATTACTATTTTATAACTAGGTACTAATGCACTAGTTTGATTATTCTTCCATTTTTGTCGTAGAATTTATTAGTTTTACTAATTGTTTAGATAAAATAGTGAGAGGCTACTTATTTCCATCTGGTTTGCTTTTATCTGTTCATGTTTGTGGACAAAAATGCTTAGTATTACATATTTTGAATTGTTTAAAACTAGAGGCAATTTCCCTGTATTTCGTACCTTGAGTTCAAGTTGGATTTGCATAGATTCACCATGCCTTTCCCTTGTGGCACCTGCAGCCTCCCTTCCATCCCTTGCACTTTGTAGACACCACCCTATTGGAGTAAGTTATCCAATTCCAATACCCACCTTGATTAAGAGATTTGTTTTAATATAAATACAACCTTCAACTGTTCGTCCAGGTGGGTTGGGTATTGGGATTTGAAATTTCAATGTTTTTTAAGATCTTCAACTTTACATCTTAATTCATATGCTAGTTTTATTGAGGAGATAATGTCCATTCGATGCATGAGATAATGCCTATGATTTTCTTGCGGGTCAGCCCTAAGTCACTGGTGAATCCTAGGCTAGGTTGCACATTATTAATGAAGCCTTCAACACAAATTAGACCTTCTACTTTATGCTTGAAGATGTGTGCAAAAGGTAGATCTGGGAAGTAGAATTGAGCATGAAGCAACCCTACAAAGGAATTCATTTTGACAACCTTTGTAGTGTAGGTACAACAAACTTGTGTGTAATGCTATTAGTTAAGTCATTTCAATGATTCCCACGCATTTCATATACAGTGTTTTTCTTCAATTTCACTCTATTCCTGAAGCTTAGTTATTATAGTCCTAGAAAGCTAGACCAGTATGCCCTAGGTTGCAAGTAGCAATCTGTTAGGTACTACCAGTAGGGATTATTCTTGTTCCCTATTCAAATATACAAGTCACTTATATTTAGTGATGCATCTTCTTTAACACAAATTAAAACGTTATCTGTTAAGAATGTTATTTGGTTAAAATTTTAAAGAAAAGTTGTGGTTTAGATGAGAGCAACCCCAATGCTCGCTATAATCCATGTAAAAACCTCCTAAAAAGGAGTTGATTTGTTGTGGTTTAGATGAGAGCAACCCCAATGCTCACTATAATCCGTGTAAAAGCCTCCTAAAAAGCAGTTGATGAAGCCTAGCCTAAAAATATGAAAGAGTGTTAATATAGCTGACACTAAAATAAGAATGGTATAGAATTGTTTCAAACAGTTTGGATTGAATCAACCCCATTCATATGCATGTTTCCTTCCTCAATAGTTTGGATTGATTCAACCCCTTTCATAAGCATGTTTCCTTCCTCCTTTGTTAGGAAATTTGATTAATAATTGAGACACTCTGATCATAAAGAAGTAAAAATGGTGGATGAGATTGTATCAACCCTAGCATTCATAGGAATACAAAATAAAATATTTGTATAGTGAAAATGAAGCTTGATAGCTAAGTACATGAAGAAGTGGATGAAGTGAGGTCTTGACTATTGAATCTGCAGTTTACTTTTAAAAAGTTTTTTGTAAGAATGTTGCAAGACTATGTATTTGAGGTTAAGTAAGGTTTAGATCTTTATTTTTTATGGATTCATTTTTAGGTATGCTTTTGCTGATTTAGTGATTTGAATGAATTTTATGTTTTGGTATATTTTCACAAGATTTGAATTTTTCGTTATTTAATTATTGTGTATTCTTTCTTTACTATTATTTTTCTTGTGAGCATTTTTTAATGTTTATGTCGAGGGATTTTTGTTGTTTTTAAATTGTATCAAAGTTTGTTAATGCGTTTTTTGTCCTTTATTATTGAGTTTTTTATGTTTTTTATATTTTATTCGAAATGTCTCTGTATCACCCCATAATCAAATGTTCATGTAACCTTGCTGTCAAGGATTGATTTTTTGGTTTCTTTAGAAATTTGAGATCGATTTATTCATCAATGTTAATTTAGTTTTCCTGGTGTTATTGGTTTTTGATATCCACCGAGTTAGGTTTTACAGGAATCTTTTATGTAACTTTGATTTGTTTGTTAATATTCATTCAGTATGTATGTTATTTGTAATTTGTTATGTTCTACTTTTTATTTTTTTGTTTATACCTGCAAATGAAATATTTAAATTGTCTTGTTTTGTATGTGTAGTAATGGTGTTTTTGATCTATGGTTTGAAAGATTTTCGAGTTGGGTTGTAGAAGGGATGTTTGAATTTTGAGGCAGATATTTTAAGTTGGGTTTAGCTGCAAATGTCTTAGATTTGTTCTCACTTCCTCTAGATGTAATTTCTATTTTGATTTATGGGGTTTTTCTTGTTTTAGGATGCATTTTATTATTTGTTAGGTGGTTTTCTATTTTAAGGAGTTTTAACTAACATTGTCTTCGATTGATATATTTTTAATAACAAGAGATTTATGGGCATTTTAGGAAATACTATGTGTAACTATACTGCTTTGGGTTGTCGTTTTTGTCATTTGGTTTTATTTTTTGAAGGGTCTTCACTTTACTCTCACCGTTTGCTTAATTGACTGTTAACAAGAATGCTTTTTCAATGATATTATCTACATTTGTTCTTCTTGTAGTATTTCTACAAGATGGAATTCTTCTTGCCTAATTGGAAGCAAATTGTGTCTTTTCTGCTAATGTATTTTTAGGCGGACTTTCAAACAATAGTCATTTTGCAGAGTTTTTCAAAAGCTTCAAAATCATACTATATATTCCTTTCTCTCTTGTAATTTTTTAGAATAGGATCCTTCCTTTCTTTTTCAAAAAAATTGATTGTTTCGGTTGTTCAGTTGAAGAAAGTAAGTTTGGTGTTGGGTAGAATGTGGTTTTCTTTTTATTTATTTTTAACTTAGTCAGCTTTTAAATTTTGGTTCTATTTATTATAATAGTTTAGTGTAATACCCCTCCGTTTTGGTCATTCTTGAAATTGAGGAAGTTGGTTGTTTGGTGACCATGTCATTTTCACTTGTTACTTGTGGTTGGTAATTTGCTAGGTCATGAGGACTTTTGGATTGCATCATTTAATTTGATTTTTATATTAGACAATATCACTAATCTTATGACTAGAAGTAATTTATCAAATTAATCTAAATTTTAAGGTCACTTGATTTGGTTTGGGATCAAATAAAGAGCTAGATTTAATAATAAATATTAATTGTATTATCAATGAAAATTTCTTATTTTAAGATGAAAGAAATTGTAAGTAAATGAATTTAATAAAAATAATTATTGTCTAATAAGCAAATTTAATTAAGAAATTTAAAATTGAGAAAATATAATTGTAGATAAAATATTTAAAACTTGAACTCAAGTTTGAATAAAGATTAAAGCAAAGAAATCAATTGAAAAAAAAATGGAAAAAGAATTGTTTATTGCTAAATAAATAAATAAATGATTGTGGAAGTCGAACGGTCTCCTAGTGGGAGTGTAAAAGATACCATCAAAGAAATCATAATAAGTGATGGTAGTTGAACGGTTCTCCGATGGGAGTGGAAAAGACACCATGAATTAAATTATAAACAAAGATTTCTAGATCAGGTGGAGGAGGATGAAAAAAAATGGGCAACATCTTCAACTTCAGATATTGGGAGCATAAGGAGTATCGTAGTTCTTGGAGGATCCAGATAAAGGAAACCAAAACCGGTTTCATCAGAGAGGGGACAGATACAGATTTTGGGCAAGGACGAGGAAAGAAAGTATAGGAAATAATTCAGATAGGGAAAGAAGTAATTATTAACACTAAGGAGCCAAGGATAGGATGCAAAGAGTTTTCATAGGTATGTCTTACTTATTCCACTTGAATGATGATGAAATTTCGGTTGTTAACCTAAGCAAATTTCTGAACCAATTTGTGACTCTTTATTGGTGTTAAATTGAACATCGGGGTTTTAGAATTGAGACATGTATGATAAATGTTGAGGACTTTTAAAGTTGGAAATACTGCGATATAGATAACAGCCCAGTAAAGACATTCATAATGATTTGTTAAACTTATCAGTATAAACCCTTGTGCATCTTTCATTAGAAGGTGAATCTTAGCTAGTATATCTTGCCTTACAAGCATGCCCTATCAAGCCAATCACTATCATCAGTGGTATGAAGTTCACGATTTAAATGTTTTCCCCCTCTTGATTCCATCTTAGCTGCAGCAATTTGAAACTAAAATATAGTTAGTTTAAAAAAACTTTTGTGATTCCTTTAGCAACCTGTTATAGTGTCCTCACTTGATCATGGTAGGGTGTATAGATGCAAATAAACTCTCTAGTTCTATTGATAACCTACCCTAGCCGTCACATTTGAACATAATAGGAAGCTTTAAACATTTTTATAATCTCTGTGATTGTTGTGTCAACATGTCTTAGCCGTGCCATTTTTGAATTATAAGAGGAAGTTTAAAGGTTTACAATAGTCTCTTTGATTCCAGTGTCAATCTGTCGCAGTTCCTGGACATGGAAATGAAATTTTGTCAATCACTAACATAATAGAAAGAATCCCAAATGTTATCCTCAAAACTGAAGGAAAATGGCTTCTCACGTTTTTTGCAACCGTAACCATCTCAAACTTGGAGGAAGCTTGTTTTGTGTGTCTTCTCTAATGCCGTCAATGAGTAGATTGTTCAAGTGAAGAAATTGAGGGCCAATGAGCAGATTATTTAATTCTCTTGGTCTGCATAATGTTTCAAGCCTTTGCCAATTACCTCCGTTCAGTCGAAGCTGAGAGAAATTGATGTTATTGGATACAGTGTTTAGATGAGCTCCTTCGCATAGCCTTGTAATCTAAATTTATATAATCTCCCTGATACCATTGGCAACCTACCACAGCTGTAGTGTTTAGACTTTGGATCCAACAAAAAAGTAGGTTTGCTGGAAATGCCCAGCCTATACTCATATATGATCTGCAGGCACCATGGGTGTCATTGGTCTAAATAGTTGTTAAGTTGATATCATTTAAAGATAGATGATAGTTAATTTGATAGCTCTTAGTAAATGGAAATAGGTGGAATTATAATGATAAAATAAACAAGATTAATTATACTTTTGGTTAATGTGCTTGAGTGTTTGTATAGTATGTAGTTGATTTCTTAGGCTATGTGTTAAACCTTGAAATTAGGTAATTCTATTAACGTAAGGTATAGTCCTTGAGCTTGAGAAAATTTGTTAAAAGAATTAGTTAATTAAGAGAGTGAATTAATTAAGATTAAAGGAAGATATTAATTATATTAAATTTATTCTAGTCTTATATATATACATAATATATGGAATTTAAAATTGGAGGACGCTGATAAAAGAATTAAATATGTAAATTGAGTTGTTATAAGACATTTGATCAATGTATAGATTTTGATTACAACTTACCTAAGCATATTATGTATCGTAATTCAATTGGGAATGTTTCTTTGAAAGATAAATAAATATTTTTACATCTTTAAGTTTAGTAGTAATACATTTAATGGGTGCATTTTAATGCTGTTACATGGTTATCAAATAACCTTGAATTCAATGGGACAATGCGTCATTAATTCCTAAGTAAGTAGCATGAGTTATACAACCTTTATAGTTGAATTGTAAGATTTTTGAGTGAGTTAATTAACTAGGAAATTACATTATGACTGCCTCAAAATGTTTATTGGATAGAGATGACCTTTTTTATTTAATTTGAAATGCAGAAACAAGAATAATTCGTTATAAATATTACTTAGATAATGTTTTGTGAAAAAGTTTAATTACTGATATAATCTTGTTATGAATATGAAAATAGGTCTTGAAATGATTATGAAATGTGATTACTTAGCATCCTTAGTCACTTAAAATTTCTCTTTCATAAACGGATGGATAAAACGTGTTTGTTTGTTTATTGTTCGTTCATTAAGTGTATTCACGTGTTTAACGATTGTTATGATGAATTTATTTTGGTGTGTCTACCTATCTCTTGAGTTGTTTGGTTTCGAAGGTGATTTTATTCATTGAGTTCGCATTTGATTAATGAATGAGTTTGATGGATCTTTATTATTTTGGTCACCCGTTTGAGTTCTTTTGGTTGAGGAGAGTTCCATATGTTTTCTTTTGTTCTTTACCCTAAGTGGTAAATTGGATTATTGTTGTCATTGTCATGTTGCTGATTTTTTTATGATGGTGATTTACGTACCACTCTAAGGGATTCTTGTGAGGAGAAAATTGAGGTCTCCCGCAGAATACCTAGTTGGTGGCTCTTGGTTTTATTAGGTGATTTCGTTAAATTAAGGGTTGATTATCTTTTGTGTTCCTTTTTTGAGATGGCACCATTGTTGATTTGTGGATGGGCTTTGATGAAACTTACTTCGTGTAGCTTTTCGGAGTTAATCTCTTATTGGAGGGAAATTTTATCCTTGTGTTGGATTTGTTGGGGAAAGACTTGTGTTGCTTCATTTTACCCTTGATTGTGGGTTTTTCATTCTTTTTGGCTTCCAGAAGCTTGAGTTGATTGTCAATTGATGTTCTCTCTTTATGTGCCCTTGATGTGGCAAGTGTTTTGGTTTCATTATTTTGAAAGGGTTGTACGTAACTTTGTTGAGACTCTGATTTTGTACTTGTTAGTGAGATGGGTAATGCCTCGCATGCTTTTATGATGTGATTCTTTGTTCTAATTATGATGGTACAACCCTTGGTTTCTTGGTTTTTATGTTGTTGGGTCTCTAGGAGAGTGTAATATTCGCAATGGCCACTCGCTGCGAAGGAAGGCCATTCGTAGATAAACCCATGAGTGAGTTAGTAATCAAGTGAAAACTTAATAATTAACTTAGGAGGGTTGGGTAGTAATATCATTATAAGATTTAAAAAAATGGATGCCTCGTCTTCATTAGTGCTTCCGCAGACTAATGGAAGGCTGGGAAGGCCATAAGCGGCGGGTCGTGAACCTCGCCTTCACAAGAGGCTCCACGGCTCCACATGATAAATTCTATGGTGCCACTTCAAGTGAGGAAGGGCCAGGATATTCATAGATGGGGTCGCATTTCTCAGTTTGGAGGAAGGGCCAGATATTCATAGATGGGGCCGACGCTTTGGAGAAGGCCGTGATAACCCATGTAGGCTATGTGATGACACTCTCCCCTAGTTGCCCATGTGTTTACTTTATTGTGTTCCTCTCGAAGTATGTTATGGGAGTTGGTTTAGATTGTTGTTGATTGGACTTATACATTTCTATGGAGTATTGCCTTGATACATCTTTGGTGTACTTTATGGTCTTGTATGATCTCATTGATATTTGACTTATGACCTTGTACTCTTATGGTACTGTGATATGATGTTATTGTATTGTTTAGTTGCAATTTGGAATTGTATTATGTTTATTAATTCAGTTTGATATGGAAGTGTTTCATGATCATCCATTGATTATTTGTTTACTAGTCATTGCTTGATTTATGTGATGGGATTTATGACTTTAATTTATTATGTTGACTCTTGGATGTTGTTGATTATGTCATTGAGTTTTATGATACTTTTGTATGATGTTGAGTCTTGTGGTTCCATGTTTGGATGTTCTTGGTTGTGGTCTCTTTCTTGTTAGCTCCTTAGCACGGGGGGTGGGTCTTCAGACTCACATGGTTGGGTGGAATGTGCTAAGCCCCCCATTGGGTCCCCAGTCGTGGATCGAGAGGTATGGATTGGTGCGGTTGCAGCGACTCCGGAGTTGTATCTATCTTGGAGCTAGTTATGATTCTATGTATTCCTCTGTTCAGATGTACCATGTTATCTTGTGTATGGTTTCCGTTCACGATTGGAAACATTGTTGTATCATTGTATCTCCAGAACATTGTACTGTAATGTAATGTTAAACTTGGTGTGTATATTGGCCATGGCAATTGTTAATCAATGTGTTAAGTTAGTTATGCATATGTTGTATTTATGTACATAGATGGTTCTTATCAATGATTATCATGTATGTGTTATACTTGTTAATGTTTACTTTATTATATTTGTTAGTGTTTATATCTTTGGCTTTTATTCTTTATTGTTGTTGTGTGGATCTAAGTGGCATAATGACTCCTCGTGTACCCCAAGGGATGTATGTGTTTGTGAATCTACTTAAATGAAAATTCATGTTATGACTTAATGTGTATTACATGTATGTTATGTTATCTTTAAAAAATTGTGCTGTAATTATTGTGTAATTTATCCTCGGGGTTCACACTCCATCGTGGTGTTACATACAAGCTGATTTTCAGGCTTGTGCGCACCTTAGATGCAAAGGTGGGTGCAGGTTATTTTGTGTTTTGAGCAAGGGAGGGTGGTTGGAAATCCAAAAGAAATGTCTCACCTGTGATAATATTTTTCCTATTTTTGTGCAAGCAAGTTGGCGAGAAGATGTCTGTTTGAAACAAGTAGGAAGAGTTGTATGTGGAAGAAACCCTCAACGATATTGTTTGATTTGTGGTTGGCAGTTATATTGCTTGATTTTCCATAAGGTACTCTTGTTTGTTCCAAATACCTTATTTGATTTATGGTTCACATTTTGTGTACATGGTTTTGCATGGATTTCATACTATGATTTTTTTTGTGGGTTTGTGTTTATGGTTTCCGTTAAAAGAATACCACATAAATATCACAAACCACACCTTTTGGAACCATCAATACATGCAAAAACCCACAAGATAACCTTCAACCACCTTCACAAAAATTGCACAACATTTAACACACTTGAAGCTTCACAAAATATTGCCCTTCGTGCTCGTAGCCACCTTCAGCAACAACATAAACCTCAGAATGACACCAAACAATACAGTACTGATAACTGCACAAACATTTGTTTTGTTTTCCAAGGACTTTAAAACAAATGTTACTTGCACCATCACCACTACACGGGAACCATACAACAATCAATGCTAATGACATTTCGCTGGCCTCCCCTACACTTCTATAATTTTTTCAAACTCCTATATTGTCGTGACAAATGCCCGCCACCTTTGACATGGCAACGGAGTCCCAAGTCCAACAACTTAAATTGGGAGGGTTGAAGAAAAATCCAGACCAAACCATAACCAACATCTATCTATATTTGCACACACATGTATATATATATATATAAATCATTTTTACACACACATATATACATATATGTAAACATATACATATATATAGAGATACACACACACATATACATATATACATATATATATACACACACATATATATGCATGTCATCATGCATATACACATACATTTATACATTACATACATACATACAATATTTATTATATATTCCAGACGATATATATATACATATATGTTTATATGCATGTATATATATATATATATACATACATACATATACATACATACATACATACATACATACATACATATATATATATATATATATATATACATATATGCATACATTTGGTGGCTATGTTTGTAATGAAATTAAATTGTAGAGGATATGGACTTTTTGTCAATTGTTATTGTATAGCTTGATCTATATTGTGGCTTTCTGCATGTGGGTGGCTATAGAAAGTAATGTTGTTTGATTTATGGCTTTTGTTTTCTGTTTTGGTTGGAACAGATAAAAAAATAATTAATGTTGTTGATTCTATGTTGAAAAGTCTATATTTTTTCAATTTACGGGGAGATTGTGTTGAGAAAGGAGCGTTTCTTGTATGGGTTTGTTATTGTCAAGCTTTGTAGGGTTTTTGTTTAATGCTTGCATTTTGTGCCTATGTATCCAGCGAAATTAAATTATAGAGGATATGGAGTTGTTGTGGATTGTTTTTGTATAGCTCAATCTATATTGTGGCTTTTTGCATGTGGGTTTATATATATATATATATAGAGAGAGAGAGATCGTTTCTCTACTTGGTTGCTATTGAAACCAATATTGTTTAATTTATCACTTCTGGTTTGTGGCTATCATTGGAACAAAAACAAAAATAGTTAATGCCCTGCCTCATAGTATATAATTTTTTTTTTCAAATAGAATAAAACAATTAATTCTATTCATTCAATGTTTGCTTAAAAAATGGCTTCCGCCTTGTGCCTTT
>VDFB02150549.1:0-35503 GCA_007258455.2 Sequoia sempervirens
CAACTTGGAAAAGTGTCTTATCTTTCTTTTTCATAAAAATAGTTGGAGCATCCCATGACAAGACAGTAGAACATATAAATCCTTTCTTTAAAATTTCATTTAGGAAATCCTTTAATTCATGCAAATAAGAAGTGTTTGTTTGATAGGGATCTCTAGATATAGGAGCTATTTCATGCATTAACTCTATTAAAAAATAAAATACCCATTTAGGAGGAAACATGAGGAGTTCATTCTAGGAAAGACATCCTAAGACTTTTGTAATGGAGGTTTATTTTCATTTGAATGGTTCTCATTCACTTTTACTAAATAAAAATTAACAACAAACAAGACACACCCTTTTCTTTATTCTCTTTTGAGTTGTAAAATAGAAAATTTAATAATACCTTCATTCCTTCTAATCCTAATAGATCTATTTTATTATACATTTCATTCAAACAATCTAGTTTCTTCCCTCTAAATTTATTCTTCAATTCATACATTTAGAACCAACCATTTTTGGAGTAATGTCATAAGACTCAAAGGCAAAATATGAAGAATTTTATCCAATATTCCATTCTATGCACCCTAAGTTATAATTTTAGAATGGTATTATTTATAAACTATCTAAGTTGGGACATGTACACAACTCAACACTACCTCTTTTAACAAGGATTTATATTTTAAGCTAAATTTCTAAACTATCTAAGGTGATACAAAATAGTAGAAGCACCTAATTATATTAATATTTTAAGATATAAAATATATTAATTCTACTTCATAGCTCTAGGTATGACATTTTCACATAATTATCTATATGCTCCCTAGCTTTCTTTGTTGGTGTCATATCCACCATGAATGAGGCCCATTTTTCTAAAGGTCCTATATATAAAAGATAATTAGATAAAATTTCACCAATGTTTGCATTTTAATTCTAATTGATTACCACTTTATACCTTTACCAATTTACAATTTCATAGTTTACCAATATAAAAACTTGTAGGCAAATAACTATAATTCCTCATTTTTATAAATAGTCTAGATTACCTAAGTCCCAATTGAAGTTTTGTTAGAGTGTAATATAATATGTTTAGTTCCAATGAATGGTTCTAGATTAATTTTTTCAAATCCCTCAAAAAATTATACTCATTAGAGAGGTTGTGCATTAATAAATCTTACCAATTAGGGATCATATTCTTAATTATACTTTCATACCACAATCATTACCATAACTTATCAACCTCAATGAGGGAAATAGTCACTATTATGGTTCACATTTTTATTTACCAATAATTTATTATTGTGGGTTGAACAAAATAATCCATCTGATACAAAATTATAAAGATATATGGTTATCAACAATAATTTTAATAATAAATATAACCAAAAAAAATTACCATGAACTGTTTGATATAATTCCTCAAATAAATTTGTTTTATGTTCAGGTAAGGCTTTAGAAACATTAAAGAAAATGCAATTGGAGGTGCCCTAGTAGAAATGTATGAAAAACATGGAAGCATAGACAAGGCATGTTAATTTTTTGAGAGATTTTTGAAATGAGTTTCTAAAATCTTTCAAGCAATGCAATGCCATTTTTTCAACACTCTCTACCCATGCCAAAATTGGAGCTTTGGAATAGGGTATGAACATTCATCAAAGCATGATAGAAATAGTGTTTGTTGAAAAGGATTTAGAAAATTTCAAGAAAATGCAATTTCAAACAAGGAAATGCAGTTTGAAATCTACAAATTTGAAACATTTCGCATTTAGGGTTTACAAATTTCTGAAACAAATGTGTTTTGAAATCTACAAAATTCAAATTTAACCAATCTATGAGCTATGGAGGCCAGGTTGATGAACTTTGGCTATGAAGGTTGGGTTGATACACATTTTTCCCACGTCCGATTCACTACATTCATGTTTGGGTTCACTTTCGCCGCATACATAGCTCAAACAGAGAATACATAGAATGGGCGACAATGACATTTTATTTTTATTTTTATGCCCTATTTCAATGGGTTCACTCAAACATCCATTCGAGCAAACCTTATAAAATATTATTTTTTATTCATATGTTTATGGGTTTGGTCAAACACTTAAACTAGTTTGGCCAAACCATAGAGTTTGACCGAACCCCTTGTCATTGTGGAAACTAAAAAAAATCAAATTTCCTTCCTCAAAAAATTTGTAAACCACTATTGTGGCTTAACCCTGGGGAGAGTTTGATCAAAGACATTGATATCCTTTAAAGGAAGTGTTATAATATAGGTTGCTAAATCATGAACTTAGTTATGATTTTATAATAGTTATGATTAGATATAACTATTAGATTTTATTAATGAAGGGAAAATATAAATGAATCTTGGTTATGGGAACATGTGTGTAGGTCCTTTGAGAGACCTTGTGAGTACAAAACTACACATGTGAATTTGATCTTTTTGGAAGTGCGTACGTAGGAAGTCCTTGGGCAAAGGATGCCTCTATGACTTCAAGTTTGTAGGGGGACAGTCTACGGGGTAGCTCCCAAATTTGGGGTTGTTCCTAATTTGTTTGACCTTCTCTCTTTAGTAGGCATTATATGAGGCCAAAATGGGTATTATATGGTTATGAAGAGTTAAGAAAGCCTAATAGCTTGTATTTGATACATAATATGTCTATGAATAGTAAGTTGAATGAAAGGAATGAATTTAAATACTTGATAGTGGGTACATGTTGAGTTGAGCTCATCTCATGTTGGTTCTATGTGATTTATTTTATGTGTTGTGAAAATTAACCATAGACTTATATAATTATGTAGGATCCTAAATCAATTGATTGCAATCTACTTATTCTAAGTTAGGAACCTATCTTCCAATTACAGTGTTAAGCATGGGTCAAGGTGCAATATTATTATGCTCATGATTGACATGTGTTTAGGAGAAGCATTATTATGCTCAATATTAATAGGTTTCTAAGAGTAGTACTATTATGTTCGAGATTGGCAGGTGTCTAGAAGCAGTACTATTATACTCGAGATTGGAGTGGTAAAGGATCACTACTATTATGCTCGAGATTGATAGTAATTAAGGAGCAATACTATTATGCTTGAGATGGATAGTAGTCGAGGAGAAACACTATGATGCTTGAGATTGACAATAGTTAAGGAGAATACTATGCCAGTGATGGATAACCTTGGTTGCTTAGTCATTTAATGGACTACAAGGAATATTTTTTCTAATGAAGAATAGGTAGCTAATAGTTGAACCAACATCATAGTATAGTTTAGGCATATCTTGATATGGAAATGGTATACTTGACCTTGTTGAGTTGAGGGTGGAGCCCTGATGTAGTATGGGATGCATTGAATCCTCTTCCCTATTGTTCGATGTTGCAAAATATCAGGTAAAAGGGTGCGACCCATAGCGTAGTGCACAAGGCATAGTCATTCCTTTTCTATCTGGGATGCACTAAGATCAAGTGTGTATTAGCCCATATGAATTTCTTTTCTAGTCATTGTGGTATATGTGATATGTATGAGCCAGTCACTATTGTACTTATGGTGTACATATGATCCCATCACTAATGTACTTGTGATGTACATATGAGCTAGTCACTGTGTATATATGTTGAAACTAGTCATTGGGTATTTATGATGTATGATGGAGTTGGCCATCGTGTATAGGTGATGTATTCTTGAGCTAGTCATGGATCTTATGATGTACACATCATTTTATCACCATTGTATTTGTGATTAATTTGCATATGAGATAATCACTATAGTACTTGATATGTACATATGAGCTAATCATGGATGTACTTGTGATGTACACATGAGCTCATCACCATTGTATTTGTGATGTGCGTATAAGCTAGTCACTATGATACTATGTATATGTGATGTATGTTGGAGCTAGTCACTATGTATATGTGACGTATGATGGAGCTAGTCAATCTATAATGTGGTGTATATGAGCTAGTCACCCTATATATATGTGATGTACACTTGAGTCACTCCTTATGGGAATTGGGGGATTATGGAATGATACGAACCTTGTGTATTTGTGTATGTTTGCACACTACTAATTGGTAATGTTTGGTATGGAACCAACACTAGATGGGGAGTTGATATCATTATATTATAATGGGATAAGTTGATAGCTTACACTTAATGAATAGCCATTATTTAAAGGTGAGAATAAAAATCTCATACAAGAGGGGAGAATGAGCTCTCTCTAACATTGTCAAGAAAACTATGAAGCCTTTGATTTTGGCATATTCATCAAACTCCAACTTAGCTTTAGCAAATAATGCAACAATATTAGAAGGAAATCAACATTACTTAATAAATATCCAAAAATATGAATTCTATATAGTTCAAAAATGAGAGTTTGTTCATTTCAAGATTAGTGCATGGCAACTCTCCTTATTTTTATGTTGAATACAATGCTTTCTTTTATACATCAAATAAAACTAAATCAATCCAAAATAGATTCGTTCAAATCCCCCCTTACTTAGAAAACCCAAACAACTTAATCTAACCACCAAGATACATGCTAAAATAAATGGATTTAGTTTTACTTGTTGGATCATTATTATCAATAAGTTATAACCAACAAATCCCACCTACATGTATGAGCCAAGAAATATCTAGAACTTATGACCACATTGAAGAAATATAATTCATACACATTCTATATCTAGGACATATTAAAATATAATTGATGCAACTGTATCAGACTACCAAGGAACAAAAGACTTGTTCATGGGCTCCTATCGATGGGATTTTCAAAGCTGCTACCATGCTTAGTTATATATGAAGTTGTCATCCACATAGCATCTTCAAGTGGATGATCTTTCCACTTGATCAAGTATTGAAGACACTCTTTGTTTATGGCCTTCTTCACTACCTTTTTATCTAGGATTGATTTAATCTCCTTTGGTTGTGTTTTAGGTAGTTGTTGCTCCCAATTTATAATCTGACCATCATCAAGTTTAGGTACATCTACTGAATCTTCTTCTGCCTTGAAAGGATACAAGTATGAAACATTGAATATAGGAGAAATTTGAATGACATTTGGAAGCTCTATTTCATAAGCATTTGAGGAAAATTTCCTCAAGACTTTACAAGGCCCAATCTTTTTCAATTTTAGATTCTTGTATTCCTTATTAAAAAACCTTTCTTTTCTTAAATGTGCAATAACCAAATCTCCAACTTCAAAATTTACCTCTTTCCTTTTTAAACTTGCTCTTTTCTTGTACTTACCTGTATTCTCTTCAAGTTGTCATTTGTTATGAAATAACTTGCATAATAGAAGAATGTGATATGGAATATGATGAAAATACTTGATAATAACTGAGAATTACAAGCCACTTTGAGGGGGAAAACCTCCAAATATCTCTAATGAGAACACACTTCACAACTTGATGATGAAATAAGACTCACAACCTCCTATATATACCTATTTATGCCTAGGATATCACCTAGGCCAACTTAGACACACCTATATAAGTCTTAGGCTGACCTAAACAACTAAATAACAATATACTAATGATAATATGACTTAATAGAGATTTAAGATAGCCACAGGCCAACTATTCATAACCTAAAGTACACTAATATTAAGGGAATAACATGCCCCCTTCTTCAAAGAAGCGTTGTCCTCAATGCTAATCAAGTTTGGATTCTTGCATGAGCACTGCTCCTATCCCATTTCCAGAAGCATCACATTCCATTATGAATTCCTTGGTGAAGTCAGGAGTGGCAAGCACTGGAGTTGTACACATAGCCTCCTACAATATCTCAAATTTTGTATTGGTAGACTCATTCCAATGAAAATAATCCATCTTCAATAGAGTGGTGAGAGGTGCTACTATATGACCATAATTATTCACAAATCTTCTATAGTACCCTATCAATCCCAAGAAACCCCTCAGTTTCTTAATGGTTTTTGGAATAGGCCATTCCATGATAGCCTTAATTTTGTTAGGGTCCACATTTACTCCATGTGAAACTATGTGTTCCAAATACTCCACCTCCATAAGACCAAAAGCACACTTGGATGGCTTAGCATAGAGTTTATGATCTTCAAGTATTTGTAATACTTGATCCACATGTTACAAATGTTCTTCCCAAGTCTTCCTGTAAATCAACATATCATCAAAGAATACTAACACAAACTTTCTCAAGAACTTCTTAAAAATGGAATTCATCAAACTTTGGAATGTATATGGTACATTGGTAAGACCAAATGGCATAAAAAAAATTCATAATGACCCTCATGAGTTTGAAATGCTATCTTACAAATATCTTCCTCCTTAATCCGAATTTGGTGATAACCAGATCTAAGATCTAACTTGGTAAAATACATAGCTCCATTCAATTCATCTAGCAAATCATCAATGACTGGAATAGGAAACTTATCTTTAATGGTGTACATGTTGAGCACTCTATAATATGGACAGATGTGCCAAGTATCATCCTTCTTACATACCATCACCACAGGCGAGGAGTAAGCATTTTGGCTATGCTTGATAATTCCTGCCTCGAGCATCTCCTCCACAAATTTTTCTCACTCTTTTGTATTTGTGGATACCTATAAGGCCTGATGTTCAGTGGTTGGCTCCCTAGAATTGATTGTATAGCATGATCATGATCCCTCTTAGGAGGAAGTCCTTTAGGCATATCTCCAAGAACAACTGAGTGACAATCAATTATAGCTTGCAAATCTGGATGAGTAGGAGCATTAGATTGAGAGACTTCTAATGAACATAGCTAGGCCACAAATCCATCTACTCCTTTCTTAAGAAACTTTTGCATTTGATAAGAGCTTACCATTTGTGGGGATTTTTCCTTCAACCCCCTCAGCTCTACTACCCTTCCTTTTGATTGAAATCTCATGAATAGCTCTTGGAAGTTCATCTCAATCGTTCCCAATGTAGTAAGCCATTGTACTCCCAAAACAATATTTGTTGCACCCATGGATATCACATACATTGGGGTATCAAGTTGATAATCCCCCATGGATAATTTAATTCTATGACACTTCCCTGAATAACTAACTATATAACCATTTCCAATCAAAATCTGAAACTCTAGAGCTAGATATAAAAAATAATTTAGTTAAGTAGCTAACTTTTTGTTGATGAAATTATGAGTACTTACTACTTGAGTCAATCAACACTGTTACCTTCTGCTTCTTTAAGAACCCCACCACCTTGAGAGTTTGTGGATCACTGAAACCTAAGAGTGCATGACAAGAAATTATTGGTTGAGAATCACGCGATTCCTCATTTGACTCCCTTTCATCCTCTAGTACAGGTTCCTCCTCTTCTTCCTCACTTGGACCTTCAATATAGAACAATTTCTTTTCACCGCATTTATATCCTTGACTGTATTTTCTATCACAATTGAAACACAACCCTTTTTCTCTTTTCTCCTCAATTTTCTATGGATTCAACCTAGTAGGTTGTGTTGAATATCCTTTCTCTCTTGTCACATTAGCCCCTTGCTTCTTAGGAATCAAATACTTCTCCTCTACCCTACGCACTAAGATAAAAGACTCATTTATGGAGCTAAGGCTAAACATGTGTACCTCATGTTGAATGTGATCCTTGAGACCCCCCAATAATAAATCATTCAATTTTTTCTTCGTAATTGTATCCACTCTTAAGGATAGATTTTGGAATTGCTTAATATAATCCTTAACTAATCCTATTTGTTGAAGTTTAGCTATTTGGTTGAAGAAGTTGTCTGTCACGCTATTGCTATATTGTGCTTTGAGTTCCTCCATAAAAATTTACCATGAGACAATGAGTACCTTTTTCCTTTGATGAGTGCAAAGCCAATGATACCAAATGAATTGATCTGTTTCTAGATATAGGGAAGCCATCATGACCTTTTTTCCATTTGGGATTTGGTGTACTTCAAAAAAATTGTCCATTTGGTTTATCCATGTTAGAGGATCCTTGCCATTGAACTTGCACATATCCACCTTTGGAAATAAATTCCTAGATCCCATATGAGTACTAAAGTTTGTGTCAATGGTAGCTGACCTAGAATTTTCACCTTGATCGCTTGAGAAATCCTTTCTTGGTTCAGCCATGTAGGTGCTTAATATGTTTCGTATGTCCAATATATCTCCTCTTAGGTCAAACACATCCATATTCATTGAGGAAATTTCTTCCTTTACCTTATTTATTTCCTCATTAGGAGAAATATCCTTTATTGTTACCCCATCCTTATCAGGAGTCTTCCTCGGAGTGACAACATTCTTTTTGCCCTTTGTTGCAGGCCTTGTCATGATGGGAACCAATAATTTTGAAATCAATCACACAAATGAAAGTTAAATTATTTGAAATTTTTACTATAACTTACTAGGGCCAAAATAACTCTCACCTAGAAAATCTCCAAGAAATAAGCATATTTGTAGTGTGGAGAGTGATAATTGTGAAAAATTTAATTTTTCAATAACTTTCCTATTTATGATCCAATTAAACCAATTTTTTTACTGTAATATCCTTTGGTATGTATTCAAACACCTAATAAAAATAAGACTCTAATTCAATAAGATGTGCGAGATATGTAGATTCTAAACAAATTGTGTAGAAACCCTAATTTTGCAACAATTCACTTAATTTTGCTCCAATTCTTCTGAAATATAGACTGTTGTTTATTTAATATGTTCTTCAAAAACCCTTTAAAAATTAGAAAAAAATTCTTCAAAATCTGAAAGATATGCTCTTCCCAAAAATGCCTCCAAAATTGAGAAAAAAACCTTGCCTCTGTGGTGCCAAGATCATGCTCTGACACCACTTGTTATGAAATAACTTACACAATAGAAGAATGTGATATGGAATATGATGAAAATACTTGATAATAACTAAGAATAACAAGCCACTTTGAGGGGGATAACCTCCAAATATCTTTAATGAGAACACACTTCACAACGTGATGATGAAATAAGACCCACAACCTCATTTGACTTTATCATGCAATTCTTGCATGGTTGTTACAAACTCTTCTCCATCAATACTCATTGTATCTTTCTTACCTAGGCTTCTCAACTCATAAAAACCTCTTGGATGCATGCCATACACAATCTAAAATGGACTAAAACCTATGCTTCTGTTTGGTGAATCATTGTAGGAAAATTTTGCTTGTGCAAGTACTTGATCCCACTGTTTGGGGATGTTCACTTACCAGGATTTTCAAGATGTTGCCAAGGATTCTATTCAACACCTTAGTTTTCCCATCTATTTGAGGGTGGTAAGTTGAACTAAAAATAATATTTGTTCCCAACTTTTTCCAAAGAGTCCTACAAAAATAGCCAACAAACTTAGTATCCTTGTTGAAAACAATACTTCTAGGAAGTCCATGCAATCTTACTACTTTGAAAACAATTGGCAATATGAGTTGCATCATTTTTTTTAGCACATGCTATAAAGTGTGCCATTTTAGAGAATCTATCAACTACAAAAAATATAGAATCATTACCTTTTTGAGTCTTTGGTAGTCCAAGAACAAAATCCATACTAACTAAATCCCATAACCCATTAGGAATAGGAAAAGGCTTATATAATCCTGTGTTTTAGCTTCTCCCCTTAGCATGTTGGCATATCCTACATCTTTCAACAAATCTCTTCACATCAGCTTGCATTTTTGGCCAAAAATAGTATGCACGTAATTGAGCAAATGTCTTATTTTTCCCAAAATGTCCTACCAAACTACCACTGTGTTTCTCCTTTAGCAAGTTTTCTCTCATGGAACATTTAGGAATAAAAAGATTGCTACCCTTGAATAGTATTCTTGAATTATGTAGTCCACTCATGGATTTTTGTATTTACTTGTAGGATATTCACATGATACATAAGCCTCCCTGAAATTTGAATCCTCCTTGTACATGTCTTTCAAGACATCACATCCCAAGACATTCACTTGAGATTCTTATATTATGATATTCCTCCTACTTAATGCATCTACAACTTTGTTAGATTTTCCACTTGTGTGCTTGATAAAAAGGTAATTTTTTGCAAAAAGTCAACCCATTTTACATGCCTTTGATTCAATTTAGTTGGATAGCTAATAAATTATAAGGCATGGTTATCAATATACAATATGAATTATGTAGGCATTAAATAATGCCTCCATTTCTTCAATGCTTGAACAATAGCATAAAATTCTTTATCATAGGAGGAATATTTTTGTTTAGCCTCATTCAACTTTTCACTAAAATAAGCAACTAGTTTTTCATCTTGACTTAAAATTGCACGAACAACAAATCCACTAGCATCACACTTAACTTGAAATTTATTAAAATCTGACAATGCTAAAATTGGTTGTTCTATTATCTTCTTTTTGATTATTGAAATCCTTTTTTAGTTTTGTCTATCCATTGAAAAGGTTGATTGTTTCCCTTGATTGTTTCTACAATTGGAGCACAAATCCCATTGAAATTTCTAATGAAATTTCTATAAAAACTAGCTAAACCATGAAAAAATCTCACTTCAAAAAATATTCCTTGGAGTAGGCCATTCTATTATAGCTTTTACCTTTTCTGGGTCCATTTTTAAGCCATCTTTAGATATAAAAAAACCCAAATAGATTAACTCGGGTTTCAAAAATGTACACTTCTTAAGATTGATTAAAATTTTTTCTTGTTTCAACTTACTCAAAACCAATCTTAAGTGTTTGAGGTGTTCTTCCTTTGATTGACTGTATATTAAAATATCATCAAGACAAACTATGACAAATTTTCCTATGAATTCCTTAAGTACTTCATTCATCAGTCTCATAAAAGTACTTGGAGCTTTTGTCAAACCAAATGGTATTACTAACCATTCATAAAGCCATAATTTGTTTTAAATTCCATTTTCCATTCATCACCTTCTCTAATTCTAATCTGATGATACCCACTCTTCAAATCTATTTTGGAAAAATATTTAGCACCACTTAGAAAATCCATCAAATTATCCATACAAGGCAAAGGAAATCTATACCTTATTGTAATATTATTGATGGCTTTGGAATCTATACACATTCTCCTTCCTCTATCCTTCTTTAGACTCAACACTTTAGGAACAACACAAGGACTTAAACTTTCCCTTACTAGCCCTTTGTTCAACAATTCTTGTACCTATTTCTTGATTTCTTCATTTTCCCTTGTAGTCATCCTATAAATTGCTTTGTTCGGTAAATTGGCTCTTGGAATAAGATCTATATGGTGGCTAATGCTTCTCACTATAGGTAATTCATTGGGTAAGTCATCCACTATAATATCAACAAACTAATTCAACAAATTTTGAATTTCTTCAAGAAAATCATTCAAATTTGTGCTAGTAATGATTGTCCTTGGTTTACAAATTAGTGTAAAACTTACCTCCTCATTTCTCATTTGATGCAGGAATTCTTTTCCACTTACCATCAATACTTTATGACTAACCTCCTTAGCTACATTCTCATCCTTAAGAGGTATGAGTGTGTGCTTGTTTCCATCCTTTTCAAAAGTATATGTATTACACCTTCCATTATGATTTTCCTTCTTGTCAAATTGCCAAGGCCTACCTAAGAGAACATGACAAACATCCATTGGCATAACATCACATATTACCTAGTCTTTGTGACTTCCTATTTGAAACTCCACATGACACTGTTTATTTACCAATATCTGATGTCCTTTTTGTAACCAAGACACCTTATATCTAGAGTTGGATGTGTTATCTTTTTTAAGCCTAATTTATCAACCATTTCAGTAGACACAAGGTTTTTAGTACTTCCACTACCAATAATAACCTTACAACATTTACCTTTAGTCTTGCAAGTAGTTTTGAACAATACTTTTCTTTGAGTGGGCTCTTGGATTTCTTTGTTAGGCTCTAGCAAGACTCGTTTCATGAGCAATGACTCTCCAACTTTAGGTGCACCCTCATAAATAAATGATTATGTATTCTCCTCTTCGGCTTGAACAATATGTGCACTCCTCTAGCTTGTGGTAGGATTCTCTAGATACTCATAAGATCTATGACCATATTTATTATATTTAAAATATTTGCCAAAAAATCCTCTACCTCTACCTCTTGAATAAGATCTTCTTCCTCTAAAAGAATCATTACCTTTTGAGGATTGTCCCTGGTGATATGAGCTACTAGATTCTTCTTTTTGAATTTGCATATGACCTTTGCCACTTTGTTGTCCTCTACCTTTGAAACTTCTACCTTTACCCCTTGAAAATTGTGTTTATTTTTTGGATAATATTTCTTCTGCCTTAAGAGCACACTGGTAAGCTTCTTCAACTATCCTTGGAGACAAAAGGCTGATTTCATCTTGAATATTATATCTCAATCCATTGAGATATCGAGCCACCTTCTCAGGATCATCTTCAATATGATCAACTCTAATGGTCAACCTATAAAATTCTTCTCTATAATCTTTAACTAACATTTCTTTTTGTCTAAGATTTTATACTTTCTTGAAAAGACTAAGTTGATAATCTTTGGGCATGAATTTACCTTTCAGTTTAGCCACCATCCTATCTCAGCTCTTGATCTTGGTTTTTCCTTTCTTTTCTCTTTCATCCTGTACTCCATCCCACCAAAGGGATGCATGACCCTTTAGTCTGGTTACTGCAAACTTTACCTTCTTGCCATCATCTACATTCTCATACTCGAAATATTTATCCATAGCTCTGATCCAATTAATCAACTCCTCAACATTCAAGATTCCTTCATACATGGGTACCTCCAATTTTGGTTTGGAACTTGCTCCCAAAATTGCTTTAACAACTCTTGCTTCAACTCCTTCTACTTCAAACTTTGCCTCTTCTTCTTGAGGAGGTTCTTCCTCTCCATCGCTGACATCTCCCATGTCAACTCCTATTCTCTGTGCAAGCTCCATTTCCTGCAACCATGCTTGAATATTCCTCATCTCTTCCAAAATTTCTTCATTTGCAGCTGGTCTTCCTCAACCTCGTCCTCTTCCACCAAATCTAAATGCCATCTCTTGACAAAGAAAATCTTCCTCTCACACCTATAGGAACTATTTCCTGCTCTACTAACAATGGTATAGGGCTGAAAAATAATTTACTTTTCACATGCAAATTTATGAATTAATAGTGTAATTCCAATTTGCAACCAAAAAACGAAATTTAAAAAAACCCATCATACTTCAGCTTTTTCACCAAAAAGAGTTTCCCAAAATTATTTCTGGGTTTTGTTCTACACATTACCAGATCTACAAATCATTTTTTAATTTATCGATTTCATTAAGAAACGAGAAAGTTATGGTCATTTTATTGTGACTATTTTTTTATTGACAGTAACCTTTCATAGTCACGGTTTCCCTCTTTGAAATTGGCGACTGAACTCTACAAATTTCCAGTTCTGAATTGCCTGCAGCTTTAATTCTTTATCCTATGATCTCTTTATTTTGATTACAATTTGAAAACCCACATTGGACATTGGACAACAACAAAAAATAAGTAAGTTCAAACACTAGACATCTTTCCTCTGATTGGCAACTTATATTATTAAATTTCTCTTGCAACCTAAACTTTTACCTTAACCTGCAATTTGCGATTACTATGACAGCTACAACCTCTTGAATTTTGTAAATCTTACATTCCATTGTTTGTGGTGACTATCTTTGTAAAAACAGCGGCTCCTTCACATTGTTGTGAACCTCCTTATTTGTGCGGTGATTGATTTCAGATCCATGGCACTTTCAATGCTTGGGTGATCTCAAACTTATGTGCCTCTTCAATCTCTCCTTGGTGGCATTAATAGCTGGGCAATTTCCTTTTAACAATGCAAATTACAACAGCGACATCATTAATAATTGTAGCCACCTCTATATGCATCGACAGGTTATTCTAGCTTTTGCGTTCTTTGATTCTCCTCCAAGTTTCCAACCTACAATGATCTGGCTCCGATACCAAAACTGGCGCATTCATCAAACTCCAACTTAGCTTTAGCAAATAACGCAGCAATATCAGAAGGAAATCAACATTACTTAATAAATCTCCATAAAAATATGAATTCTATATAGTTCATAAATGAGAGTTTGTTCATATCAAAATTATTGCATGGCAATTCTCCTTATTTTTATGTTGAATACAATGCTTTCTTTTATACATCAAAGAAAACTAAATCAAGCCAAAACAGATTCGTTCAAATCCTCCCTTAGAAAACCCAAACCACTTACTCTAACCACCTAGATACATGCTAAAATAAATGGATTTAGTTTTACTTGTTGGATCATTAAATTATCAATAAGTTATAACCAACAAATCCCACCTACGTGTATGAGCCAAGAAATATCTAGAATCTTTGACTATATTGAAACAATATAATTGATACACATTCTATATTTAGGACATATTACAATATAATTGATGCACCTACATCAGATTTCCTATGAAGGGATACGTAGGTAAGGTCATCAAGAATGAACCCTTGAGGCTTAGGTCTAGGTCTAGGATTGACCTTAAACTTGGGAGATTACCACTCGTATGTGTAAGCCTATAAGTGGAAATGTCAAGTTGATGCCACCATGGAAAATGGAGAAGTTTCTAAGTTATCACTTCTAGGCTACATGAGAGATGTAAGATTCTCATTTGATTTATGTTTGGCAATTTTTCTAAATTGATTTTAACACACACACACACACACACACATATATTATATATATACATATATGGTAGAAATTGAGGGGTGGTTGTTACATTATATAGGCAAGGTGGTGAAGGTAGTCAAGTCAAACACAATGATTGATTAATCCTTCAATTATGGAACACTTGATAACTCACATGACAAGTGTTATGTGAGTGAGAATTGGCCATGTAAGAGGTGTCTAACAAAGTGAGGACACTTGTCTCAAACACATGAGTTGAGACAAAACTCTAAAATAGTCTAAGTAAACTTATGCAAATGTGAATAGGTAAAAATAGAAGGTGATTGAGACTTAGATATTTATCTAATGACTATATTTACACCAAAAATCTAGACTATTGGTCCCATGGAGGTTCATGTTTAGAACCACATTGAGTTTCATTGCAACATCTAAATAAAATAATAAAAGATAGTCATCTACTTCATGATACATTTGCATTGAGAATTATACCACTTTATTGGTTAGTGAAAATAATTCTATTTTTTGGAAATTTATATATAAATACGTTTCATTCTACATTATAAGGAAATTAGTTGATAGCTAAGAATTCATTGCCTAGGTAGTTACTTCATGGAAGTTGGTTTGACACCAGCTCCAAAAGTCATAGACATCTTAATATAATAAATATAAAAATAGATAAATTATTACAGTATAAGTCAATAAAGTTAATAAATGGTTTTAAACTATTAAATAGATAAAAATGATGATCACATAAAATTGATTAGTATTATAAAATATAATTTACATAATATCTAGTGAATGAAGATTACATTATACGGCTTTAATAAAAGAAAATGTCATAATCATGAAATTAAATATGATTATAAACCAAATTTTATTTGACATCTAACTATTTAATCAAGAAATATTTATGGCTTCTACTTTTAAAATTTATTCAATACATATTTAACATTTTATTCAACTCAAAATATTGACAATACACTAGCACATGTGGGCGTTAAATGTGTAGTTATCTCCACCATATCTACTTTTATTTGATCCTTTGGAAAATATATTTTTCCACCATATTTTTCTTATCTTGGATAGAGTTGCTAAAGGCATATGTTTGCATGTAGATAAGTTGTGACACTCTTATTGAATTGAGAAGTAAATTTTGAAAGTTTCTTGGCACTTGAGTACACTTGAATAATTATTGGTTCAATTCAACAAGACCATCTTTAATGATACAATAAACATGGTCTAAAGCTACTTCTTTTGAGGTCCTAAGATTGTCCTTCGTATAATATTCTATTGCAGAACCCAACTTGCCACATTCTCTTTCAACCTTTTATCAGCATTCATTAAAATATAATTTGTCAATACTAGTGTTAACCATACTTTATCCATATTAAGAACATTATTAAAAAAAATGTTCAATATAAAAGAAAAAATAATATATTGTGTAGTATAGGAGGTTATTGCATTTACCTTGCATGTTTTGGTATCATTGGCTAGCCTTGTGGTTAGGCACATGAGATGGTGAGATTTTGATCTCTCATCAATCTCACACAAAATATTATCAGTAATAACTTTTCCTAGTAGTTGGATGGAAGTAAGTATAGTTGTACTAAACCCTAATAAAACTTTGGAGACATTTATGTATTCATCCCATCTAGGTACAAACTTATTGTTAGACCATTCCTGTTCTTTGGTGAAGGCTTCAAGTAGAACCTTCCACTGATCATAGAATTACCACCTTAGAAATTTAATTGTTTGATGAAATTTAGATGAGTAATTTTTGTTTTTTATATATTACACATACCATTTTTTTTAAGTATTCAAACACATCATGCCCTTGCACTTTACATGCTTTCTCACGTAACTCATTGATTGTATTGTATAATCCAAGGAAACATATTTTTATATGTTATAGAATGCAATCTTGTATATTTAAATCCCACCTACAAGAACAAAAAACATAATATTGATACTTTATCCAAAACTCAACCACAATTCACTTTTTTTTTTCCAAAAAGCTCTTCTAGAATAGTAATACTTTAGTCAAAGTTCAACTTGAACATTATATGAATTAATAACATTCAAAGTTAAACACCTATGACATTTAAATTGAAGACACAATTATACAATACAAACATAATAATTAAAATTAACCATTTTTTTTTCTATTTCATATAAATTCTATATGAATATCACAAAATTCTTTTGAAAGTTTACCTATTAAATGCCTCGTTGAATAACATAATATCTTCAAAAGAGCTATACTTATCATATAGATCATCCAAAACAACAAGAAGACAACCAGATTTTGTTAAAGCAATTCTACAGTCGCCATATTCAGGTTCAAATAAACTAACTGCCACCATAAAATATATCTCTATATATCACTCTCGAGTGAAATTCAACTTCCTAAAGCCAGAATCTATCCACCACCTATATTAAAATTGATCTTATCAAGTGAAAGTTATTATATAAATTATTACAATATTTATATGAAAAGTATTCTTCTATCAAAATTAAGAAAGCAATACTTCTGGACTTGTTGAAGCTCTTTTTGGTGTATAGACTGCACTTTATTGAAGTCCAATTTGGCCAGCTCAAGGTATTTGTCATTTTTCATACAAGGCAACATGTTTATAAAAATAAATCGTTTTCCATAAGCATATAGATAGCAATCACTAATTAAAAGGACACTGAAGAGTTTTCTAATCATTCTAAATGTAAAAAAATCCAAGTACATTCAGCTAGTATTTTCAACTCTTCTTGCAGCTCACATATTATATGGAAATTCATATAAATGGAAGAGCTTAAATATTGTTACCTTGTGATTCTGTGTAAGAGAGTTAATTGCATCATCTGTCCACATACTGGGAGGGTACACAGTGGCAGACATTTTCGTATCTCAAAAAAAGAAGTTACTATATTATCCAATAAAACAAGATTTCATCAATAAAATCCCATAACAAAAGCATAATTATATAGAATATGAGAACAAAATCATTAAAAAAACAGATATGTGAATAACAGTTATTCTGAGTTCTGCAATGGCGATTGGGAGCAAACCTTCGCTACCGTTTATGTCTTTGGCTCTGAGTCATAAAATGGGCAATCATACTCTTCTAAAGAATGTTAGTAAAGATTTCCACGCTGATTTTCAACTTGTACTGTACTTGCTTGTCAGTATGCGTTTGCTTTTGTAATTTGGTCGGAAGGATAATTAAAAGATGCATAATTTGAATTTGTTTCTAATAAGAATGTTTTCTAGTACGTTTTTGCGTTTAAATACGTATATAATCGTTCCCTAATTTTTCACGAATTTTCACCTGAAGATAAGCTCGTCATTAGGTTTTTCAGTTTACGTACTAGTATGTCTTTGCATTGTTTACAATTATATCTAGTGTTCTTTGGTGGAATTGTTTTGGTCTTTGTCTTGAGTGATGATAATTTGGTAAGTCTAAATTTTATCTCAATAAATGTATAAGTTTAAATTATAAATATGTTTGATTAACTTTAAAACAACGAAAGATAGAAAAAGCGAAACTTAATTCTATGCATGAATTTTATTAAAGTCATATTGCCTAACGTGAGTAAGAAAATTAATTTATTTTTCTACGTAGGGAGTGATTCCTATAGGCATAAAATATCCCATAGTTTGGAAGGGCATGTTGTACCAATCTTAGTGAGGTAAATAAAGGCATTAATGGGAATTTATGGATATTACTACCAAATTGCAATTGAAAGTAATATTTTTCTTGTCACCTAAATTTGGAAATGAGTTTGGGAGTCATTAATTAATTTCTCTTTCATTTTTCATAGTTTTATGCTAGTTTTATCAATTTCTAAATTCTATTATGATGATAATGGAGGTTTGGGCTTCATGTAGCAAGCAATTGGGTTGTTTTTGTGGCATGTAAGGTGATGGTAAATTTTGGAAATGCTTTAAAATATAATTTATTTTGAAAGAATTTATGGTGAATTTCTAGGGAGAGAATTTGAAGATAAGTCTATAAATCTTCTTCTTTATTAGGAATTTGTGGTGTCATTTTTGTTTAATCTTTATCTTCAATGATTCTAGTAATTTTTTATATTAAGATGAATATAAGGAACTAATTTGTTTAGTTCAACAATTATTTTATGTTCTTTTCTCTTAATCTATATTTATTTATTTATGGCTATCCTCTAATATTATGCCAAATGTATTCCTTGAGTCAGTGTTATGTTTTATAAATGGTAAATTTTTATTCCAAATTGAATGATTGTAGACTTGAAGATGAAAAAAAGGGTTCACCCTGTAGACACCTAAAAATGGTCTGGAGAATCTAATTAATTAAATACAACTTATTTGATTAATTAACCCTAAATTCATCTACTTAGTAAATAAATAGAAATATTTATTTATATTAAGTTCACTATTATTTCTTCTATTTTATCACTTTATTTCCTCTTGTTTAAATAAACAAAATTAAATACTTTGTTTTATTTAAATATTATTATTATTATTATCATTATTATTGCTTCTATACTTTATCCATTAAATTCTATCTTAAATTAAATACACAACTTCAATACTTTGTGTTATTTAATTATCTCATCACATTTCTTCTTAATTAAATAAAGATATCCTAAAAATATTTAATTTAATTATCATATTCCTTCTATTTTAATTTAATAAACAATTTCTATAGTTTGTTTTATTAAATTATTTATCTCTCTTGTTGCTAATTTAAATAAACCAAAAATATTTAAATAATGCTTAATCAAATCCCTCTATTCACTCACCAATAAAATTAGATTTTTCAAATCTAATTAATGCAGCTGGCTTTCATGAGAAAAGCTTCGAGGACAAACCTGTAGGCAATCCTCTCAATCTTCTACCTCAAATCTTTCCTCTCATCTTGCCTAGTGTTTTCATGGGGATGAATAATCCTCCATGATCAGTTTCACCTTCTCATCTCATACCATTCAAATCCCTAGATTAAATCTCAACCTCTGTTGTGTTACCCCTATGCAAAACTGTTATCAAGAATCTATATATACAGCCTTTTGAAGCATCAAAATCATCTGAGAATCATCATCCTTTATGCAAACTTACTTTGCAGGAATTAGTACTCAAGCAATCAATCAATCAAGCATTAGCATTAGCATTTTAGTATCATAATAGCATCATGGCATCAATAGATTTCAAGTAACAACAGCATCATAGTTTCTTTTACTATAGCTTTCATCCATCAAGCTTCATTTACAGTAGCATCATATCATCTAGAATTCATTAGCAATCATTACATCACAACATTTAGCATCCATTCCATTCTCTAGATAGGCATTTTAAATAGTTATGGTGCTTACAAATTTGAGAGCTTCTGTAATTTGATAAATCTTTAGAGATATGAGACAATGAGACGCTTTCAGGATTTTCTGTGTTTTAAATTAGTTTAATTTGTGTTTAATCTTGATACAATGTTTCATTAAGAGGTGTATTTAATTGTAGTTTGTTTACATTTTCCACACCTACATTCTGGCACCCACCGTGGGGCCGTACCCTATGTTTTTAACAATTTTTTCTAGAAAGTTTTCATACAGGAATCTGGCGTGATCCATTTTAGCGCATTTAGAAGATTCTATAGCACTTCTAAGGACTGTTCTAGTGCTTCTAACAAAAAGTATAGCGCTTCTGAGTTCTGTTTTAGCACTTCTAGGGAAAAGTATAGCGCTTTGGAATAATTTTTTAGCGCTTCAATTCAAAATCCAACAAAGGTCGACCGCAACATCAGTATCTGTTTTAGCACTTTTCTAAAATCCTATAGCGCTTCTGGCTATTTCTATAGCACTTCTAATCATTGTAATAGTGTACCTAACACTTCTTTTAGTGCATCCAAAAAAAGTTCAAAAAAAAAAAACAACTCTATTTTAGCACTTCTAATAAATTCTGTAGCGTTTTTGACATATGTTTTAGCGCTTTGAAAGTCAATCTTAAAATGACCATATCTTGGTCATACAAAGGTCTTTTTTGAAACATTGTTTTTTGAAATGGGGTAGAATTTCATAAGCTATGCAATAGTGTAGGTATTTCTCACATTTTGTAGAGTAAAAATATTCAATTTTACATTTAAAATAAAATCCCATTGTAACTTGGTCTAAGTTTTAGGGTTTTTATGCTTAATCATTCATCTAACCCTTATATCTTCTTATTTCTTGATCTCATCTAACATTTTTGAGCATTTATTGCAGGTTTTAAGAAGAACATGGAGCATTGAAGTGAAAGAAAGTATTTGACATCCATTGTAATAGTGTTTTCAAACACTCATGACATGTTATTTTTCACTCATGCTTTAGGACCAACTAGCATTACTTTGGGCTTAAAATTAACCATCTACACAAGCTTTGTCAAAGTTGGTTAAAAAGAACATTAGAAACTCACTGGTTTTTGGATTTGGACTTAAAATGAATCAATCTAGGATAGACACTTCTTCAGTTGGTTTTAAAATGAATCAATCCTTGGATAGTCACATTTTCCTTTGGATTAAAAATTTACCAATCTAGGGTAGTCACCAGATTTTTCAATTTGGGATTTAAAAATAAACACCATGTCTTTTTGTGTTCAAGCAACATCTTCACATATATTAGAAATTTTTTCATTTGGGCTCTAAAATTTGAACAAGTGGTTTTTGTGTTTGAATGGTTGATAGGCATATGCTCTCCCCTTAACTTGGTGATCCAAAAAGCAAGAATCATCCTTTTTATGCATTCTTCAAATTTTATTACATCCTTTAGAAGGTCTACCATAGTGGGAAAAATTACTCACTCTACGAGAACGACCTAAGTGGGTTCAAACCAAAGCCATGTTTTTCCACCCCACTATAAAATTTAAAGAAAATATGGGGAAACCCACATTTTCCAAAAGTGTGCAAGATAACCATCCCCAAAACCTTTGTTCTAAAGGTTGGGAGGTCTCTTGAGGGAGTTTATCACTTGCCGCTTCGAACAGAAACCCTTTCTAAGAACCTAGTGTAGTATCCAACCAAGTCAGTAACCAAACATTGTAATGCTCGCAGTGTAAGGGGAGGGAAGAATTTTCCCCCAAGACACTCACCATATAATTTTGAAAGACCATTTGCTTAGGGGATCAAGAAATCTAACCTTGAGTATGCACCTAGAAAAGACAAAAACATGGGCGCCCTCTAGGGGGTGACACGGCTGTGTGAGTCGACGCAATTTAAAGCTGTGGGTTGTTGAGTATAATGATGACCTTTTGAACTTAAGAGTGAGTATATCTGAAGTGCATTTTTGTTATCAAACCAGTGAAAATAGGACCATGTGTGGTTCTTTTGAACATACACTATCTATTTAGATTACAAATCTTAAAAACAACTGTCTTCATTTGAGTGTTGTGTATTCCAAATTCATTAAAATTCAGATAAAAGATCATCCAAAAAATAAAAAATCAAAATTGAGAATACATGATTAGAGATTGGAAATCCACAACATTTGTCAAGAATCCCTCACAACAGGAGTCAAAAATCCAAAGATTAGGAAATTGAAACTCAAACCACCATGGCTGAAATAGATAAGGATCAATTGAATGATTTATCTCATCAAATGGAAAAACTTCAACAAAAAAACTGGGATATACAAAGGGAAACAACCACAGAGAGATATTTGTTGCCAAACATCTACCCATGTCCTCTTAACCAAAAAATGAGCATGAGACCTTCTTCACCAAAAACTACATCATCCAAGTTCAATTTTGTTGAATTTTTGCAAAAGTTCAATAAGCCCAAATCTAAATCCTCAAACACAAATGATATTGAGCAATCTTGTCATGTCATGCATTTATCTCCATCCACCATAAGCCAAAATAAACCTCAAGATTCTTTCACTCAAGTTAACAATTCCATCCAATCATCCTCTTCTATCATATCTTCAACATCCAATGATTCATGTCAATCTCTCAATCGAAAGCATGCTAGCATAGACTCCCCTACACATCAAGATCAAAATATTCTTTCCACTCCATCGAATGATATAAAAATTCCACAAATTCTTCCAATATTTGATCAAGATCCCATTTCTCAAGAATCTTATGACAATCCCCTCCTTTCACTTTTCATCCAAAATAATTCCCTTTCATCTCAAGAGACAAGTATCCTTCAAAGTTCTTCTTCCACGTCATCTAATCAATCCATACCATCTCATGATTCTATTACATAACAAGAGCATGCTAGTTCTTCCATCATATCTAATGATTTCTTCCCAACTAATGATTGAGATATTCTTTCTACAAAATCTCATGATTCCCTTCCTCATCAAGACCAAAATATGCTTCCATTCAAGGATACTCTTTCATCCCATGAATATTATTATCCTTCTCATGATCAAAATATTCCTTTCATACCACTTCATGATCCTTTTCCAAGTCAAGATCAAAACACCCCATCATCCCCATGTCAAGAGCCTATCACATCTATTCAATATATCCATGAACCTCACACCTATAAATTTGGATACTCCACCTTTATCCATTATGGTTTACTTTCAACACCTATCCTCTCATCCATATCATATCCTCCTCAAAATGGACTCGCATCTTGTTTCACAAACAATACATATCCCATTGGTAAATGAATGTGTCAAAGTATGAATTACAAAGGAAAAGGATTAGGCCTTCATGAGCAAGGTATCCTAGAACCCCTTTATGTTCAAAGAAACCCATATCACCATGACCTTGGTTATACACCTAAGTGTCCTAGTCCATCCAACCTACCATCTATCTTAGGTCCTCATCCTAATCCACCAAACATTCCATCTATCCTAGGTGTTCATCCTAGTCCATCAAACCTTCCCTCTATCCTAGGTCCATATCCTATTTCTCAAGAACAACAAAGGCACACATCCATGATGCCCTTTAAAAATTATACCCACATTAACTCATCCATAATACCTCCATGGGTGATCCCATAATAGTGGTTTACAATTTTTGGCCAAACAGGACACTGAAATTATTATTTTTAACTAAATCTTCACATTCGGGCACCTATAGCGGCTAAACTGTGAGGAATTTGAAGATGGTGCGAACTAGAGTCTCATCAAATTTTGTTTGTAGATTCTAAAATATTTTTTTCAAAATTTTGGAATCAAATTGCACTTCTTTTCCATCTCCCACGAAAATTGATTTTTTTCAAAAACAACATTTTAAAAAAGTGATGCACACCGAATAGCATAACTTTTTTTCCATGAAGGATAAAATTCTAATTCTTTCAAATTTAGATTTGTAACTTTGATATCTAGTGCTTCCACTTGGTTAGATAGTTTTTATTGAATATTTTTTCCTTAATCAAGTTTCAAAGTCAAAAGAATTACAATTCGACATAGCGACCGTATAATGTGTAACTTTTTGTATATGTCAAAATTTTATTTTATTTTTTGTTGGATCAATGACTTCAATATCTGGTGCACTCATATTTTTCAATTTTTTTGATAATCTTCTATTTTTCCACATGTGAAGAACAAAGAAATTCATTTTCGATGAAAAACCTATGTTTAATAAGACTTAAAAAACAAATACATAACAAAACCAAAACATATTAAAATTATATTCATTGGATAGCTTGTTCTGAGGAATACCATAATCATTTGAAATAAATTTTAAATGAATTCATTTGATCCCCCAAAATCTAAATCAAAAGTATTTTTTATCAGCATTTTGATAGGTGTAAAGGAGACGCATTTATAGGTATGGTTTAAAACTAGCGAGGTTCTATCCAAGGGGGTTTGATCTAAGGTGATTTGATCAAACCCTCTTCAATTGGAATCCTTAAAATGAAACTTTTTAAGGCTTAAATCATTATATTTTCTAAAAATATGTGATTTCAGCTAAAATCTGTTCCTCTCAGGAATTGTAAACCACTATTATGATAGCACCCCCATATCATTCATCTCCATCCACCCCTCCCATTTCTCTTGGAATAAATTTGGGTGCCAAATATCAAAAGCTTCTATATCAAAATCCACATGTATCAAAGGATCAACATGTCTCCTTGAAGAGACATGCAAAAATAAAAGAAAATTTGATCCAAAATCAAAAGAAAAAAACTAAAATGCCACAAAGGCCCATCAAAGAAAAAGGAAATTTTCAAAGACCACAAAGCTCCATAAATTAAAATGAAAAATGTCAAAGGTCACAAAGGCCCGCAAAGAAAAAATCAAAGTAAAAAATCATGTGGATTCCTAAAAGTCTCATAGAAGTAATAAAATCTAAATTGGCATCCAAATTTGCTAATCCAAAAGCTTCTTCCAATTTTCCATCTAATAACCTATCACCTTCCAAATCAATTTTTCCTCCATCACTCCACCACCCTTCAAGGTGTGTGCCAATGTTGATCTTTCCATACTTTCCATCTATCCATCAATAGGCCTTCCAACCTCCTATCCATTATCCAACATTCATCCCCCATCATTCTCCTTTAATCCAAACCTTTGCATAATTCCTTAGATTCTTCCTTCATATCATTAATATGCCAACATTTAGGAGTATAATTCCCATTTCCATGGTTTATTAGAGGGATATTTGGTTGTGAAACTTGATGCTTAAGTCCTTCCTCCATCTCCCTATCATCCATATCCTATCTTCCATATTCCTCTTTCACTCTACACTTAGGGACAAGTTTCGTCCATCTTATCATTCATGATCATTATCCTTTCTATGCTCATTCCTTACATTTCCACCTTTGATCTTGACAAGGTTAAGGATCTTCTTGAACATGATATATCTTATCCTATACACTTTATCCATATCTTCCATACCATATCTTTCATCTTATCCATATTCCTTCATTCTTACTAAATACATCCTTTCTTCCTTTCCTCGATCTTGATGAGGAATAGGGGAAAAATACTTGGGCCTTGTGTCTATATCTTATCTAGTTGATCTTGATCATCACCATTCATTATCTTTATCCTTTCTTTCTTCCATTCCATATCTCCTAGCTTATGGAAATCCATGTCATCATGTCCCTTTGTAACCTTGAATCTTATCATCCACATAATATTTGAGCCTACCTACAAAACATTATCCAATCCTCATATATTTTGTCAATAAATCATCAAAAATCATCAATCTTATCGTACTTAGGGGAATCAGTGATCCTAAGTACTTATCATCATCATGCCTTATGGAATTAATCATTCCTATAATCTTAATCAATCAATCATTATCATCTTTTGACAAGAGATGTGTTGCTTGTGTGACATGTTTTAGAGTGAACCTTTCATTTTGATCTATCATTTATCCATGGTTGCATTACCCCTATTGTGGGGCATCTTGTTCCTTCAATCAGTCATATCATCTCATTTCATATTAAATATCCAAAAAAATCCAAAAACGAAAAGAAACTACAAAATCCAAACAAATCAAAAAAAAAAAAAATCAAAAATCAAAAAGACTGAAAAAGTGCAATAAAAACATGTAGTGAAAACCTAGAAACAAGCGCTATTTGTGATTTGAATCAGCTCTCCCATCTATTTGGACTCATGTCATGGTCTTTGCTTTCACCATCATCATTTTTGCATCTTATCATATCATATCACATGGTCATGTCTCACCTTGGCCTGGGGGCAACATTTGAAAATCATTAGGGGCAACATAAATCTTGAGATTCACAAAATGGACAAAAACAACAAAAAGAATGATCAAAACACAACCCAACATGGAATATCAATCACCATCGCAAATGCATGAAACATCCATATCACATTAGATAATCTAAAAACAAATTAGCCTATCAATCTAATCAGCCCCTAAGGCCCCTAGGATAGGTCTTTAGGTTAGTTTGATCCAAAATCTCGAAAACACAAAAACATCACAAAATCAAGATGGATGATCTAATATAAATAAATGATTGATTACTATAAGCAAATGCAAGATATGTTGTACTTTTGATCATTGTTATCATTTCTTTGGAGCAACTCAATGATGTATTGAACTAGAGAAGCCAGGAAAAAGAAATGGTACTTCTTTGTTTGTTGTTTGTGAATTAATCATAATTATTGTGTGAATCATCATGGGAAGTGCTCTACAAAGTATCATGGATGAAATTCCAATTCACATAGGAAAGTGGTTAATTCTTGTCTGTTTTATGCAAGAAATGCTTAGGTCATCTCAGTTTAATTATACCTCGATGCTTGTGTTCACTTTCAATATAAAAAATCATGGAAGTAGTACTCAGGCCATCATGGTCTAACTCATACCATTGATGCTTGTACTCACTTTCAACATTTTTAAAGCTCTATGATGATACAAAGCACAAACGTACTGTTAAAATGCCTATGCTTGCATATGTAGATTTGCATGGTTAAATTAGATTGCATTCATATTAGTTTTGCATCTGCATTATAGATTTTCCACATCAACTAATGATATCTATATCGACCTGCACCAGATGTGGAATCATGACCTATATCTTTGGGAAGAACTCTAAAATCCTCCTATAATCATAACATATTGCAAATCAGCAATATTATCAATCAATCAACAATCAATCAGCCTATCAATCTATTCGGCTCCGGTGATACTTTGATCAAATCTTGTGAGCGACTATCATTGATCCTCGCCTATCATGATGAAAATCATCAACCTATCATTTATCCTCACCTATCATGAGGACAATCATTAACCTATCATTGATCTTCACCTATCATGAGGTCAATACAACAAATCAACCTCACCTATCATGAGGTCAATCATCAATACATCGAAAAAACCTCTCCTATCATGAGGTTCATCAATCAAACTATAATTATTCCTCACCTATCATGAGGATAATTATCATCACTCAATCATCATACCTCACCTATCATGAGGTCGAACATCATCTGCTTGATTAGGAGCATCAATCAATATCAAATCAAAGACTGACATAATAAAAAATTATCAAACACAAAGAGATTAATTGAAACTCATCCAGGATCACTTTAAACATCAATTATTGGGAGATAAATTATTTCATCATCAAATCTTCATCGAATCTACATCAAATCATTAGAAATTCATAAAATTTTGAAAAATTCCAAAAAATTAAAAAAAATCGAAAAATCATTAATTTATCCCTTGAGGGGGCATATATCCATCAATCACCTAAAAAAATCATGTCTGGGGCATTCTGAAAAATTTCTTGTCAATACTAGCAACATCAACACAAAATTTTCTTTGAAGCAATGTATAAACACATCACTTCAAAGAGGGGAAAAATGTAGACACCTAAAAATGGTCTAGAGAATCTAATTAATTAAATACAACTTATTTGATTAATTAATCCTAAATTTATCTACTTAGTAAATAAATAGAAATATTTATTTGTATTAAGTTCACTATTATTTCTTCTATTTTATCACTTTATTTCCTCTTGTTTAAATAAACAAAATTAAATACTTTGTTTTATTTAAATATTATTATTATTATTATCATTATTATTGCTTCTATACTTTATCCATTAAATTATATCTTAAATTAAATACACAACTTCAATACTTTGTGTTATTTAATTATCTCATCACATTTCTTCTTAATTAAATAAAGATATCCTAAAAATATTTAATTTAATTATCATATTCCTTCTATTTTAATTTAATAAACAATTTCTATAGTTTGTTTTATTAAATTATTTATCTCTCTTGTTGCTAATTTAAATAAACCAAAAATATTTAAATAATGCTTAATCAAATCCCTCTATTCACTCACCAATAAAATTAGATTTTTCAAATCTAATTAATGCAACTGGCATTCACGGGAAAAGCTTTGAGGACAAACCTGTAGGTAATCCTCTCAATCTTCTGCCTCAAATATTTCCTCTCATCTTTCCTGGTGTTTTCATGGGGAGGAACAATCATCTATGATCAACTCCACCTTCTCATCTCATACCATTCAAATTCCTAGATTAAATCTCAACCTCTGTTGTGTTACCCCTGTGCAAAACTGTTGTTGGGAATCTATATATATAGCCTTCTAAAGCATCAAAATCATCTGAGAATCATCATCCTTTATGCAAACTTACTTTGCAGGAATTAGTACTCAAGCAATCAATCAATCAAGCATTAGCATTAGCATTTTAGTATCAGATGACTTAGCATCATGGCATCAATAGAGTTCATGTCACGACAACATCATTGTTTCTTTTAACTATAGCTTTCATCCATCAAGCTTCATTTACAGTAGCATCATATCATCTAGAATTCATTATCAATCATTACATCATAGCATTTAGCATCCATTCCATTCTGTAGATAGGCATTTTAAATAGTTACGGTGCTTACAAATCTGAGAGCTTTTGTAATTTGATAAATCTTTGGAGATAGGAGACAATGAGACGCTTTTAAGATTTTCTATGTTTTAAATTAGTTTAATTCGTGTTTAATCTTGATAAAATGTTTCATTAAGAGGTTTATTTAATTGTAGTTTGTTTACATTTTCCACACTTACACACCCCATGTACCCTTTTATCATTTTAGTATATTTCTAGATACTACATTTGAGTTTTAACTAACTTGTAGAGAATTAGGTAATAAGTATTAAGTGGTTGGATTCATATATATTTTTGTTATTCAAATCAATCTCTATATTCTCTTCCCAATTAGGTATTCTTACTAACATGCATTCTAATAAGGATTAGATAAGTAGAGAATGTTGGTTAAAGGGCCTAAGGTCACTAAATATTATAATAATCCCCTTATACTATGGTTAGGTTTGAACCCTAAGATTTAAGATTTTATTTATATACGCTTTATCTACTTCTGTATCATTTTTAAAACTATTGAACCATCATAAACCAATATTTTTGGTTATGAAAGCTACCCTAATCCTACTAGAATTGAATAAAAATGTGTAGGGTCTCAAGACTACTATGTAGATTTATGCTTAGGGATAGTGTTGGCCTATATCACTTGGAATGTTGTTAGAAACCCCCCCTCAATAAATAACGTGAATTCTTTTGCAGCACCCCTCCAATTTGCTTATATTTTCAAATAGTGTTTTTACTTTGATAGACCATGATATTATGTTGTTATTTAATTGCAGACATTTGAGCGATGATGGTTTTTATATTATGATGTGATGGTACACTATATGGATGATTATTGATTATGACATGCTTTCTGGTTAGCATAGTTGATTATTTGAGTTGATATTGATATATACTCATCTGTAGTTAATTGATGTTTTAGTTTCATCAGTTTTGATGTGATACTATATTGGTGAAGGGAATGGGATTGCATCACTCGCTTGCAAGTGCCTTGCAATTCCGCAATTTTCTCTTCACGGTGTGATTGTTTATAATCTATATACGTGTATGACATATGTTTTATTGTAGGATTATAGGTATAGGACATTGACTCCACCTGTATTCATAGGTTTGAGCATGTCCATTGCCCAATGAAATAGTTGATTGGGAGATAGTAACTAGATTTTCTTGTCAAGCCACAACCCTAGTCACAGTGTGTCATCAATCTTTGTTTGGTTTTGTTGAGTTGTCATGTTGTCTTGTCATTTAATTATTTTACAAGGTATTATGTTCTATGGGAAATCATTGTTAATTAATGCTTATAATGGATTTTAGTGATTATTTAATTAATTTTAAATTATTAAATGCATAAATATCTTGCAATTATTTTAGAGGAAATATTTGTGATTTGGTTAAAAAGATATTTTATTTGTGACATGTGTTAGAAAAATTAAACACTGTTGTTGGGAATTAATTCTTGGAGAGAATAATTGCATTAATTGAAAGAGGAAAGAGACTACTTCATGGCAATGAAGAAAGAGATTTTAAAAAGAGGTTGTTGAAAATTGGGGAATAAGTTCTCAGAAAATTTTGGCTTTGGTTTTTTTTTCATCTTTCTGGAAAAGTGGATAATTTGGAAGAAGCTTTGGTAAATTGGAATTTGAAGGAAAAGCTCTATTTCAAACATCATTTCCTCAAGCATCCAAAAATAGGTTCTTTAAATTGTTTTTATTTATATGCAAATTGGAAAGATTGCATGTATAAGAAGAATATGTTGTCTGTGTAGAAGCTTTAGTATATTTTGTAAATTTGAAAGATTGTCGTGTGTGGAAAATTGTTGTGAAAGCTTAGAGCTTCTGTAGAAATTGTTTTACGCTTTGATTTGTTTGGAATTGGAATTTTTTTGTAAAAGCTTTAGAGCCTCTATAGGAATTATTTTTAAAACAATAGAAATCCTAGAGGGAAAACAATAGAAGATTTGGAAAATCTCTGTAGGAATGGATTTAAAATCTTCTTGTCAAAGTTTGTGGAAAATCTTGCTTGTATGGGAAAAGATCTTCCTATAGAAGATACTTGTTTTTTTTTGTTTTTTGAATTACTTTTATTTGGCTAGGAAATTGAAAACCTCTGGTAAAAATTTGAAAACTTCCTTCTGTAGAATTTTTTTGTAAAAATTTGTTTCTCTAGAATTTTTTTGTAAAAACCCCCTGTAGAAAACTTTTGTTAAAAAAAATTGCTCTTCTCGAGCAATCATATATATATATATAAGCATATTTGATTATAAAAAAATTCCTATTAAAATTGCTTTCAAAGAAAACCTAGATTGAAGTTACCGTACAATGAATTTTATATATATTTGCAGGTTTTGAAAATTTTAAATATTTAAATATGTGTGGGGAAGCATTGTGGCTACCCCAAAGTCAACTCCCCATTGGGGAGAGCCAGCGCTGTGAGGCAACGCCAACACTGCTCCACAATGGTCGTGCCCCCCACAATGGGGGTTCGGCTATGTTGCAACTAACACAACCATTGTTGGCTACGAAACCTTCTTCTGCCTTGAAATAAAATTTAATTTTATTTAGTCTATTTTTTAAAAATATATAAAGTATATATTATAAATATATATACATAAATATGTATATATAAATATATATTTGTATATATATATATTTGTATGTGTATAAATATATATACATTTATATATAATATATTTATTATATTTATAAAATGAGATTTGAAATATTTTAATTTAGTTTTATATTTAAATATTATATTTATATATTTATAATTATGTATAAATAAATATAATTATATATATATATATTAAATAAATATATATTTAAATGATATCTTTAATAAATGCATAAAAATGCACAAAGTAGATAATTTTAAAATGATGTGATATGAAAGAGGAAATTGATTTTTCATTAGATGTAATTTGGAAATCGATTTTAAACAAATATAATTAATTTCTTTATTCTTTGTAAGTGAAATTGTAATAAGCTAGTTTATTTGAGCAATGCATTATTGTATTCTTGAGATGGAAATTGGATTTAGGAAATCTTAATGATAGTTTTATTTCCTACTTGAATTGCCTATTAAATTATGATTTTTTATGTTCTCGTAAGTTGGGGAAATTGGATAGTCATGTATGTAAGTCTTCTAGATGATGTTGTTTTATGAGGGGGTTGTTGTGATTTATGGCTCAACCCTTTGATTTCCCTTGGGTAGTGCACTTGGTTGTTATTCTATTTAAACACTCGGTTACTTCGAACAAGATGTGTTGCCTCTTATATTTTGGACTGGGATTTAATATCTATTGTGTGCACTTTTTTTACCCTTGGGTTTTGGATTAGATCCTTGTGTTGTTAGTAGGGGAGTGGCTCTTAATGGGGGCCAACACACAAAGTGGTGCCAGGGTAGCTCATGTGAGAGTTAGTTAATTAAGTGGAAATTAAATAATTGTATTAGAGGAAAGGTTAGCTTAAATCATATAACTTGTTAATTATGCCTTGCTTATGGGCTCAAGGGATTGTTTAGACTTGGAATGAGACGAGAAGGCCTAAAATGGAAAGATCATTAGCCTGTCCCTTTGAAGGATAATTGATTCTGCATCGGTTTGCATGTGGGGCCAAGGGTTGTGAGAGGCTACCAGGCTAACACAAGATGGGGGTCAAGGCCTAGGAAGATTTGTTAGGGTAACCCATGTAGCTTTGTGATGACACTCCTCCTATGACAACATGTATTGTGCAGTTGATATACTTGATTATTTTACTCTAGAAGCAATGTAACTGTTAGGTATGTATTATTCTTATATGGTATAGTATTGTGAGTTGTTTGTGTCTAGAGGTTGTTGGTTTTTCCTAGGGAGCCCTTTTACTATCTCCTAGCATGAGGGGTGGGCCTTCAAGTACCACTTGGTTGGGTGGAATGTGCACCTTACACCATTGGTTTCCCATTTCATGTTCGTGATGGCAGGATCTTCTAGATTGGAGAGCTCGCATGTACCAATTTCTTTGTACTATTTCTTATGTTATTTTGTACCAATTGGACTCCTATGTATATGTACTACTCATTTATATTCAAGGAGGGTTCTTGTATCAATGTAATTGTAACATTATTGTTTGATCTTCCTCATTTTGGAAATGAGCTTTGTAACTGCTATATTGAATAAATGCAATCTATGAATGATTCATTAATGTACTTTGTATCTTATGTGATGAGTTTAATGCTTTGGGATCTATGTTCTTTATATCATGAGTTTAATTTTATATGCTATGGTTAGTTCACTTTTATAAGTTATGGGATTCAAATGTAAGCATTGTCACGTACCTTAGAGGATGTATGTGTTAAGTGTAGTTCACTTTACTTATTATTAATTACACTTAAAAAAAATTTGTTACACTTCCATTGTATTTGTGTCATCCTCTAGGGTTACGTGGCAGGACATTACACATGGTATCAGAGCCAAAGTTTAAACATTGGGTGCTCTGGGATATTGTTGAACCCATTATGCTGTAAGTTGCATAGGATTTAAGTTTGTGTACCTTGTTTTATACCTTGTTGTGTCTGTGTAGGATGATACCACCTAGGTGAGGTCACGGTAGAGGTTGTGGTCATGGTTGAGGAGGTAGTTGTAGAGGTAGTTAAAAGGATTCCCCTCCCCATGTTCCCCATGACTCAGATGGTGAGGAACATTAGGCTTCCAAAAATGCTTTGAGAGGCGGTGATCAGAATCAGAATCCACTAGGGATCGAGGGTGCTTAGTTGCATCATTTGTTAGAGGAGACTCTTGTTCGCCTTGGGCCAAGTTAGGACAGAGATCAGATTAATATTGGTGAGAGAGAGGTACTAGCATAGCCAGAGGTAGACATAGCCGCTCACATGAGAGACCTACTTAGAGCTCATCCACCCACTTTTGATGGTTCTGGTAGTAGATTAGAGGCTAAGACATGGTTGATAGGCTTGAACGATGTTTTTCTATGCACCCTTATGATAGCAACACCAAGGCCAGATGTGCGATCATGCACTTGTGAGACTTTGCATCTACCTGGTGGAGATTGGAGTAGAAGCTAAGTATTAACATTAATTTTGTGTCTTGGGATATGTACAAGAGAGGTTTAGGGCTAGATTCCTTTCTAACCATTGGCGATAGCATCATGGAGACAGGTTTCATGCTCAGCGACAGATGCCCATGTCAGTGAAATAGTATGAGCATCAATTTTATGAGTTCAAGCAGTTCACTAGCTTTGATGATGATGAGGGTATGCTTGTTCAACACTTCATTAGGGTCTTAAATGCTTGAATCAGTAGTGGTGTTTGGGTTTTCAAACCTAACACTATGGAGATAACAATAGAGAAGGCTAGACTAGTGGAGGAGAATTTGGCGATGGTGTTGGGTGGCCATATTGGAGTGTAGATAGGTAGTGCTTCAACTGCAGGACCTAGTTCATGTAGTAGCTAGGCTTAGAGAGCTAGACCACCTAGGACACAACAGGTGCTTGCACAAAGTGGTCAACATCAAAATTCATAGGGGAAATGGAAGAATTTCCAGCCGAGACAGGGAGACAGGTATCAATTAGGGGTGACAGGAACAAGAGGTGAAACAAATGCCCCAACTTTGAGTGGTTAACATAGAGTACACAATCTAACTATAATAGGGGTAGCATTCAGTAGTCAAGTGCACCTCCTGGAGGTAGACGATTCAATAGGGGTACATGATGTTTTTCTTGTGGCTGGCCAACAGGGTCACATAGCGCAATAGTGTCCTAATAAGGGCACATTAGGTTATACTTAGAGGCTAGGAACATTAGAACTAACTGTTGGAGATGCGGGTAGAGGTCATTGAGTATTTGTTGCAGTTGAAAACAACCAAGTTGATCACCAAGGCATAGTAGTAGAGACTTTTGGTATGTTACATGGTAACAAGGTTACCATTTTATTTGATTCAAGAGCATCAGATTCTTTTATTTCATCGTCTGTCGTGGCGCATTGTAGACTGAGGGCAGCAAAGCAAGATGTTAAGTGGCAGGTCGAATTGGCCTCCAGTGCTAAAGTTACAACACATTCCCTAGTACCTAGTTTTAGATTGGAGATTGGATCCTTTCACACTACAATAGACCTCTGCATTATACCGTTGGGGTCGTATGACATTGTCTTAGGGATGGATTGGCTTGAGGCTCACAAGGCCATTATTGACTGGCAACAGAAGTCAATTTGATGCATTGATGTATTTACTAGAGAGGTTGAGATAGTAGGAGTCTAGAGACCTATATCATTGAGGATGATCTCAGTTATGCAACTAAGGAGATGTGTACATTAGGGATGTCAGTTTTTTGTAGTGACAGTAGATGACTTGGATTTGGGTGATAGTGTGGAGAAGATTTCTCTTCATAGCCACCCTATACTTTAGGAGTATGCAGATGTATTTCCCAATGAGATTCTAGGGATAGGTATGTGTAGGATCATCATGGAAAAAATAGGCCCTTCAGTGGCAAAAAATTCAGAAAAAATATAATTAGGCAACTTGACGTAAAAATTTGAATAAGTTATATATATTATTTCAAAAATATGTAAGAATAGAATCTATAGCAAATTGAATGTAGTTTCTAAACTACTAGGTTTGTTTAAGAAAAAAAATCTATTTGGTGAAAATTTGAAA
>VDFB02150550.1:0-22859 GCA_007258455.2 Sequoia sempervirens
GAGTTACATAGAAGAAAACTCCAAGCCAAGCCATGGGTTCAACAGAAAATGGAGGTTCAAATTCATTCTTCTCCTTTTAATTCACTTTTACCATTTGGTGAGTGCCAAATGCTCTTTTCTGGCATTTTTTTCCAATTTGGCATCAAAATTATGTCATAGATCCATGCACTTACCCAAAACCCTAACTGGACTCATTCACCCAGATTGGCGAATGAGTCCTAGTTTAGGTTAATTTTGAGATTTTTGTAGATTCAAATACCCTTTTTCCTCAAAAATAATTCCTGTGTGAAAATTCAAATTTGTGATTGATTCACCCATATTGGCGAATGAGTCCCAGTAGGTCAAAAAGTTATATTTTCTAGCATTTTAGAGCTCCTTCTAGTCATCTCCATATTTTCTAGGTGCACACAATTCATCCTACAACTTTCTATTATGTTCCATTTAAATTTCTAGGTCATTTTGTAGGTCATTGCATTGAATTAGGGTTTAGTGTTTCATCTTGCATTACATTTATCTTTCCAAGTTCTTACTTTGTGGTAAACCCTTTATTAGTTTGCAATCAACCCCTAAGACAACCCTATTGCAAGATCTTTGTTACCTTTGCATTGAGATCTCTAGGGTTACCCTTGAATGTAGTAGGTGGAAAGTGGGTATGCTCTATGCCCTAAGTCATATGATAGCATTCAAACCCAATTTTCCATATACCACAATACCATTCCCTAAGAACTATTCAACAAATTTAAGGCTAAGGATGATCCATGTGAACATGTTGAGGAATTTTTCATAGCATGCCAAGAGGTGGCTTATAGTGATGCATACCTCATGAGATTATTCCCTAGAGGCCTTGGGGGAGAAGACTTAGAGTGGTTTACACACCTTCCCCATGGTTTTATTACTACTTTCACATATTTAGCTAAAATATTTGTGGCCCATTTTTTGTATAGCATTGAACATGAAGTCACATTGCTTAATTTGTGTAAGACTAAACAAAAACCTTGGGAAGATTTTACCACTTTCCTTCAATGTTGGAGACATTTAGCAAGTTGATTTCCCTTGCAAATGCCTAAGAAACAATTGGTAAGCATATTTGTCTAAAACTTAAATAGACAAATAGGTTTTCATCTACAATTACAATGTGTTAACAATTTTGATGAAATAATAGAAAAAGGTTTAACAATTGGAAAAGCCTTAATTTCTAAGGGATTAGTCAAAATTTACAAAGACCAAAAAGTAAACACTAACTAGAGTCTAATGATAAATCTAGATTTTGGTCCAAAAAAACATATTGTGAATGATGGTGTGACTAACAATAGATATGTGGCTTATCTGAAAAATCCTTCTACACTAATGTAAGTAAACTTTAGAAATGGATGTACCAATAGCCATAATAATTGATTAATCTCTATGCATCCACAAAGATTCTCTTTGCTTTATGCCCTTCAATGGTCCTTACCAATTTCATGGAGAATGCATCATTAACTCTCTTATAATGTTTCAAGTATTCCCTAGTTGTTATTTGAGGATAATGTTTATACACTAGCCTTTATCTTGGGGTGCTACCCAACACTCTCACCTCGTTTAGACCTTGTATATTTTCTTTTACAATGCATGAATAAATCACATAAGAGGACATGAGGAAAAATCTTGGTAATTTGAAAGCCTTCATCTAGTCATGTAAAAAGTCGCTAATGGATTTTGACCAATAAATTTTAGTTGTGCCATTCTTCACATGTTTGATTATCTCATGCATCCATGACTCAATTTTTATTATATCTCGTGATCCTTCTATTTGGTTCAATAACATCACAATGCCATGGATGTCCCTTGTAAAGCCATGTCTAAATAGGGTTTTAGGCATCTAAGATATAACCTTTGTCTTTTAATCTTTGTTGTACCAGGTTATTAACATTGTTATTTTTTTTATCTTCCAAGTTTGTGTATGCTTTCACAACCTTTTCAACTTATTTCAGCGCATTACTAGAGAAATAGGAATCCCAAATTTCTAAGCAATTCCTTCTACCTAGGTGAAATCAACATATACTCTTCCCTCTTTTAATACTACCTTTCTTCTTTTATCATAGAATTGTATAAACTCCAAAGCTAATTCTAGAGCATCCATGGTTGGTGGAAACCCTACACATTTATGTAGTCTATTTTCCCCAATGTTCTATGCATAGGGTGTGGCATTGGGTAACATCATTATGTCCATAAATTTATGCTCTTCGTTGATAATTTGTGGCTGAGGACATTCAAAATCTTCCTTGACACTTTTCTTCTACGCAATCATGGTACCCTACATAACCAATTCGTGAAATTCTTACACTAATCAAGGTTAGTTTATGGTTTTAATTTTTAATGTTAAATTGTCCCAATTATCTTTCAAACCAAAATGTATATACATCAGATTTAAACCTTTCTAAGAAATTAATCATGCATTTGCATAAATGTTAACCAAGCATCTAATCATGTTAATTAATAACTTATATTATAAAAATTTAAGGCCCACTTAGAGAATACCTGGTTCTATAAAACAATACTTCTTGAATGGGAATATTTGATGTATTATGCACTCCCTTGAATCCTAGCATCTACTACTTACTCTTCTTTAGTGGTCACCCTCATTCTCTTTTATTTTGTTGGATTACAACTTCTAGGCCTTATTATTATATTTATTTGAAGTACACTTCTTTAATTAATGGTGCGATAATAAAACACTTTTCAACCTTACCGAGGTGTATAGATCATTACTTCATTTTATGCAATGGGTGAGTATAGGGGAGCAGTTTAGCATTAATGGTGAAAATTTTGATTTGCCCACTGATTTTATTTTAAAATAAAGAAATTCTACCACAAGCTTTTTCTCCTGAAATTCCTTTATGGAGAACCTTTGGGGATTCATACTAGATGTGGAAATGATGAATTGTCGTCCAATTCTATAAGGACAAAATAATCTAAAAAAATTTCATTACAAGGAAATTATCCCTTATTAAATCTCTTATTTGGATAAATATTTGGATAAGAAAGTCTCGCATATGAGAAAATGAACACTGCATGAATAATATTTTGATTCCAGGTTATGAAACTTCCTATTTCCACAAAGACTTTATGTTGGGATACAGTGATAAACTATTAATGTTTTACAGGTCAAAGCCTCATTATTAGATAGAATAGTTTATTGAATACATTACCTTACCGCATATGAAACTCACAAGTATGAAGTAACTAGTTCCATATGACCCAAAATACCCGAAAAAACACACCCATTCATTTAAAACACTTTTGGGTAGCTTGAAAAGGTAAGAAATGTTATTTTAGAATAGCTCTTGTACTATTTTTACTAAAACAATGCATCTAAAGACCATGGTTCATGACCTATGAATATGTCCAAATTTTACCACTTCCTCCCAAACCAAGTAAGACCAACAAGAGGTGGTCTCCATTTCGCAAAAATGAAATGATGCGTATTGTGATACCACACAACACTACTTCCCTTTCTTGCTTTGTAATTATATTTCATACTATTTTATCTATGCACATCTCATATTAAGAACGTTGTTATTAAAATTCATTACACAATTATAAGAAAATTTCATCAAATGTGTTTCCCATTTCTAGTTTATAAGAATATTCATCCCTTACTATGATATTTGTATACAAATATTCTACCCTATTCATTTCTTCTTTTAAATAGAAGTAGCACACATTTTCTAAAGCATTTTCATTCAATTGAGTGATTACACTATGCTTATTTTCCTTTTGTATAGTCTATAAACACCATTTTGACAAGATTCTTTTGTCATTTATGCATCTTTTGGCCTTTGAAAAAATTACATAAATGCTAATCACTCAAATATAATATATAATAATTAAAAAATAATGAAAGATAATATGTAATAATCAATAAAATCAATAATTGTTTTTAGATGCATACTTCAAAAATAGAATAATTACAAACCTTTAAATATTCCTAAGAAAAACAAACACTTTTTGTACAAGGTTGATTATTTTCAAGAGTGTATTGTAAAGAAACCATAAGATTTTATATTCATTTGAAACATATATCATATATAGCTAAGTATCTAGTTCAACTAAATATTTAATGGGATCTAAATATTTAATTTGGATGAATATCCAATCGTTGAAATTCAATGTTTTCCTCTTTGTTCATTTTGATTTTAGACTTTGACCTACAACTACAAGTTCATGACGATAGTCATTAATAAATTCCACATCAAAAAATGATTATTAAATTTTTATTATAATTTTTTGATGACATTAATAAGAGTCATAAAATGGATTTCTACTTTTCAAATATTTATTTTTTCAAACTTATATTATTTATCATATTATAATTGTAGTGTCACATGTTATATCTACTCATTATTAATAACATTTGATTGTCAAATCTATTATTATAAAACTATATAAATCTAAACTATACATCATACTCTACACATTCAAAATAATGAATATTTTAGTATTATTTTAGATCGACATAATGTTGTTGTACATGAGGGGTTTGAGTTTTCTACCTTAATCCTATTAAATAATTAATATGATATATTTAATTATAAATTATAAAGAAATATCCATCCCAACCCCGAGCATTAATTGAAATTATTCACAAAATAAATTTGAAAAATACTTATTTACTAACCCTTAGTTTGTTTGTACATACACTTTGTCTATGAATTTTTATTTTTATTTTATATATTATTTTCTACATCATTTTCTTAACTAACTTTTATCATCTATGTACAAGAATAAATTACATGTTTGAAAACTAGAAACAAAATTTTACATTTCATATTTTTGCACCATATGTGCATATTGTATCTAGAAGTGTTTTGTATCGTTACATACCTAACCCTTTTTTATGATTGTTTTCAAGAGTGTATTCATTTGAAAGAAAAATGTTTTAATTTATATATGCATAAAAATAAAAAATATCAACATTAAATAAGAAATTAGAAGAAGAAAAAAAAAATCTAAATAGACAATGGTTTATCTTTTATGAATTTTTCACTACCTCCTTTAAGAAGCTAACTTTATTGCACATAAAAATATTTTTATCTTCTCTTTTTCACAAACACCATTTGAATGTTTTTCATTTCTTTTTTTAATTTTTCATTTAAATCTAAAAATATAATTATCAATAAAATTAATCAAAAATATTTATTTTTATAATGAACATAAAAATACACCAAAATATTGTAAATAATTGAAAACATTAATGAAAGCCAAATACACAATTTTAAAGCAGCTCTCCATCATACGTTTATTCCAAAACGAACTGCCATAAGGTGATCATTAATTACCAAATCAAATCAATAAAAATATTATTCATTTCTTTCTTTAATAGTGAAAAATACAAACACTTACTATATTAAATCTCTATCATTTAAAACATTTCAGACTATAATCCAACCTATCGACCAAGATATAGCATGTGGTACATAACAATAAATAATTAGCTTCTGAAAAAATATTTCACTTTATAAATGTCACCTAGCCTCATTTATTATTTGTAACTTTACATAGTTACAGAAGTTGTGAAATATACTTCTGCAACGCCAGATGCCCAGTTATTTGATAGGCTCTCTGCGTAGGATGAACAGAGTCCCAAAAAACAAACTTGTCTGAATCTGAACAAGTAACCGGAGTCTTGAAATTACAGGTTATTATACCGGTCTCAACTAATCCTGTCCCACAGCATCCTCTGCCGGACGTCTCAAATCCTGCACAACACACCAACAGTGGTTAAAACATTACAAACCTTTTTTCAGATCAGATAAAAAAGAGTAATGATATTAGAATTCACATTTCACGATGCTGATTATTGGTGTTTCTGGTTCAATGTATTTTCATCAACAGTTAGTATCACATTGGATGATCTCTCATCAGGATGTTATAGGGTTGAAAGAGAAAAAAAATTGATTGGTCATGGAACTGAATTTTTTCTTTAAGTTTTCTAAAATCTTCATGATGAATTACGGAATGTGATCAGTTGATGAAAAAACTAAAAAGAAACTTTTATAATTTTTTACAATTGATACCATATTTGGAGGGATTTTTTATAATATCCAATGAACTGTAGTAGATGTCTACATAAACCGCTTTAATGCCGGGAAGGCGAGTATTCAATCTGCGGACGGTTGACATGAGATGTGTATTGTACGAAAGTGCAGCCTGGTTATATTTCTCAACACATCCGGAAGCTAATTGTCCGTATAATGTTCTCTCGAGGGGCACGCATCCCATCGCGGGTAACCCATACATAGCGAATTTGCGGCCGCCAAGCCTGTACAGATCCTGCTTAACAGAACCCCTTCAATCACAAACTATGAATTAAATCGCGGTCATATATATATACTCAGTAAGAAAATTTAGTCTACCTCAACGAAAGTGACGTATATGTCAAGCAGAAAGTCCCCGTACTGTTCAACGCTGTAATGAGTTTGTCTATTAGGAAGAGAAAAATAGTTCTCCAGGAAATCATTGGAACCTGCAACGCTTAAAAATATAGCTTCCCCAATTGTACTGGACGAAATTTCCTCTCCCACCAGATCTAACAAGCGGGACTTGTACTCTCTAAAGTATTGCACTTGTTTCCAGATTGGTATCACACTCTGTACAAATATAGTCCAACGCTATGAGCTTCAATCCAACAAAGCAAAAGAACTTTGATTTGACTGGATATTGGAAAATCAAGGTAGAAAACCACTTACGGCTACCGCGGCGGTAAGGTTGTCGAATCCAGTTCCAGCGGACGCAAAGCTCACGCCTGTGAGAAGGTCTTGTGTACTCAGCCCAGGGTCTAAAAATGGCGGCACCGTCTCCTTAAGTCCGAGCTCTTCAGCTGCAGGCCATAACAATGGTGAAATTGAAGAATATTAGATTTAAAGTTGTTGAATACATTTAATACGTACAGATGAAATCCGTGGAGAGTTTGCCATTGGAAAAGTGGCCTGTAGCCTGGCCACCAGGAAAATCTTGGCCATACGGAGGAGTGTTGGCCCTAGCGAGTGTGGGTATGAAGTTGTTGTTTCCCGGATCCACGATTGAGTCCCCGAATGTGAAGAGAGCGGACACTTTGGCTTTCACACTGTCTTTTCCTTCAATGGCTTTGCCTGCACAGACAAATGTGCATAGCATAAGGGAAATATACAAACCGCTGTTGGTATACCCCATGTTTATTGCATAAGAGTGTATGACTTGGTCTGGATAACCATATATTCATACTACCGAGAGAATTAATAGAGACTGTCGATTTCCTGTTATGATTTAAAAGTTAGCCGGAAGAATTTATTTCAACGCTTATAAGTAAAGAGAAAGGTTTCCGGCTCCATGGAATCTTACGACTTGCAATAAGTGCACATTGAATTGTTGAAATTGGCGAGTTGGAATGTTGTTTTAATTACAAACCAAACTCAGCGTTCACGTATTTTTCAACTGAATGGAGCAGCGATGAAACCAAGCCCAGTCAGGTTGTTCGGCGGAAAGCGCGCTCTGCAACAAAACCGCCACTTACTGTATCAAACCCTAGCTGCGCCGTGCTCATCCTGGCCCAACAACGGCTAAACCACCAGGTTCAACAGCGCCCAGAGCAGCAACAGTTGGGTCCCAGTCTGGGTTAGACCCACGTGGATCTGCAATGAAGAAAATGGCAAGAGGGAAAGGGATGTCGGACGAGCCACAGATCGCTGCTCAGAAAGAGATTCCTCACGCCTGCCCCAGTTCTGCTACCCAGCCAGTCAACGCAAACACCTTGGAGCCATGTGCTGCTGGGTCCCGGACAGTAAACCTTGACCCGCCCAAAGAACAACATGCTCATACCACGCGATCAGAAGGGAACAACAGCCAAACCACCCAATCCCGAGACACTATTGAGGTAAATCTATCACATTTGAATTTCTTGATGAAATAGTTGATGTTATAGAAGGCTACAAAGCAAGATCAATCATCTCGTTCTTCTTGAAATGTATTTTAAGAGAACAAGAATTTTTCAAATGGACTCGCACAAATTGGGAACAAAAGGGGTGGGTAATAGAATCCTTAAGGGGTCTAAGTAGAGGGTATGTAGCTTGCACCTTCAACAACCCAAATCATGCTAGAGGGCTCTTCATTATGGTTCATGGATAATTTGTGGCCAAACCTATTACCTCCAAGCTTGGGATATTGACTTCCACCCAGAAGGGCTTTTTAGGTCTAAATATCTAATGTGGGTGGAGATGCCCCTCCTTAACTTAGCCTTTTGTCCCTTTCTTCATAATATAGCAACACAATGAGGAAGGGTCCTGTGGTGCAAACCTAACTCAAATAAATGGGCTAGTCTGAAAGTACACCCCGGAGTCTATGTTCAAATGGGCTTAACCTAGCCTCTCCCTGATTCCATCAAGCTGGTTGTTTTGAGTTCACTCAACGGATCACCTACCTTAATAAGCCTAATGCTTATTTTTATTGCCAAAAAGAGGACACCTTATTAGAGATTGCCCTCATTGCAAACATCGTCCCCTTCAAGCCCTTGTCTTTGATCCTCCACTCCCATCAATTGCTACCCCATCCATCACCCCCCATCTGCCCTCCATCAACCTCCCTCCCCCATTCTCACTCACTCTGAATCCCCACCTAATCCTGAAGTCCCTTTGTGTTCTTCTCTCTCTCTCAAGACAAGACCACCTTCAAGGACACCTTACAGCCAAGAAAACACTTCCCAGAAAGAGAAAGGAGCTAGCCACGCCTTCCCTCTCTAATACCCAACATTCTACTAAGCATTCTCAACCCGTTGCGACCTTAAGAACCCCCCTAGCTATCCCTGTGGGTGCTTCCTCCCATCTGGACAACCCTATGAGAGCACCCCCCTCAAGTCCCTTGAGATCTCAATCAAGATCGTCCTCTAAAGAGAGACTCCCTACAGATGGACCCTTACATCAACATGGCTTATTGGTCTCTAATCAATTTAACACTCTCCTCTCAAATGAGGAAATTCTTGACTCAATGAACTGCCATATTCAGTCCTAGAATGTGAGGGATTTCACAATCCCATCCCATTAATATCAAGTGAAATAGTTTATCGTAAATAATCAAACGAAAGTCTTAATGCTGCAAGAAGTGAAAGTTAGCCAATCTCATCTTGAAGCTATGTTGGCCATGATCTGGAATGAAGCTTGATCCTTCCATATAGACCATCACGAGGATTCTAGAGGTGTTATGTTGGGTCTTGCCCCATGGCTAGCTAAAAAAATTATTTCCTTTGGATCTAATACAAATAATTGTTGTGTATGGGCTACCACCCTTGTTCAAGGTAACCTTCTTGGATTTTGTTCCATATATGCCCCCATCTCCTCAACCAAGAGAACAACTTTGTGGGACTGGCTTTGCATAAATTTACCTACTATTGAGTGGGTTCTTAGGGGATATTTCAATATGGTAGAGCATGCTACTGATTGTAGTTGGGACAACCTTCCTAGATTGCCTTAGCTCGAGTTTGAAGCATGGACCCTTGCTCGAAACTCTCTTGGTATTCATGATCCAATCTTGGGTAAAAGGGACTCTCATAGACCCAATTGGTTCACATGGAGCAACTGTTGGGAAGGGTTTCTCTGAAAATGTGTTGCTTGGAAAAATTCTACATTTCACCCAATCTACCTATTTTACATTCCCCTACAAGCTATCTTGTCCATCTTTACTTAATTGCCGCAGTCTCTGATCACCTCCCCATTTTCACCACCTTATCCCTTCTTGGAGCTAATTCCCTTCCTGATGACCTTCCCTACAAATTAAAATTTTTACATCTCCAAAATCAACGATGTATTGATGGTCTTCTTGCTATTTGCAAGGTTGAGCCCAAACCCGAAGAGGATAGATGGATATGCTGGTGGGAAAGAACTATTGCTGGATGTTCAGGCATTTTCTATGTAACTTTGGTAGGAGAGCGGCTTCTAAATGTCAAAGCATCAAGAAATATCTTAAAGGGAAAATTGTTCTAAACAAGAAATGCTTGGATAATAATACTCACAACATTTCCTTGCAACATACAGTTGCTAATATTGAAAATATTCTTCAAAAAATTGATTCTTATAAGAGCAAAGGTGCTCAATTGAGGGCTCAGTTACAATGGCTAAAAGATGGGGACAAGAACACTAAATTTTTCTTTCAATTTTGGCAACATAAACACAAAAAAGAACACAGTATGTCCTTAAATCTAACTATTGTGTACTGCAAACCAGCCAAGCTAATGTTATGAAAAATTTCATTGAACATTATAAACTAGTCATTGATGATTCCTATAAAGCTCCCTTAATCCCCATCCTGGAAGACATTCTAGCTAACTATATTCCTCAGAAAATCCAACATTGACTATAGCAAATTTCTTGATCACAACCTCTCCTTGGACAAGATTGATGATTCCATATATAATCTAGCCTTGGAAAAGAGACCAGGTTTAGATGGCCTTCCTATGGAATTATACCACACTCTCTGGCCCTAAATTAGAGAAGATTTTTACAATATGTATTTGGAAGGTATTGAAACTAGATCCCTAGGTGCAATTATTAATCAGAGTCTTATTAAGTTCTAGAATTCCCAAAGGGAAACAAGTAGATTTGGTGAATGGTTAGTGCCCCATCACTTTACTCAACACCTCTTATAAGATCATAATTGAAGCTCTTGCTAAAAGAATCAAACCCATCACACAAGAAATTGTGAGAATTGAGAAAATTGGTTTTCTAGTAGGAAGATTCATTCTTGACAACTTAATTCATGCTTAGGAATCTTCTTAATGGGCCCAAAAAATGATGTAAGATGTCTTGATCCTCAAACTTGACTTTGACAAATCTTATGATCATATAAGATGGTCTTTCATCCTCAAGATGCTTCAATGGTTGGGATTTGGCACTAACTTTTGTGCTCATGTTAGAATGGTGTTTATGGATGCTAATGCAAGGCTAGCCATTAATGGTGTCCTCTCTCCTCAATTTTCTCTCTAAAAATCAATTCTCCAAGGCTACTTGTTAGCTCCCTTTCTTTATGTGCTCATGACTGATGCTCTCGGTTACCTCTTTGAACATGCCCAATCAAATTTTCTCATCCATGGCATCTCTGTCCCTGGTAAAAACATGGCACTTAACTCTCATTTTGAAAATGACAGTATTATATTCAAAATTAGCTATGCATAAAACTAAATTTTGAATGACAAATCCCAACGTCTATCCTCCATGGATTTCTAATGAATGGAAAGAAATTAAGCATGAAACCATATCCTGATACCTTGGCATTCCCTTTGGGTTAGGAGTCTCCTTGAAGGATATGTAGAGATGGTTCTTTAACAAATTCAAATCCAAATTGTTGGCCTAGACCAATAGATTTCTCTCAATGGTTGGGCGTATTCAAGTGGGTAATAAAATTATTTTGGCTAGTCATGTATACACTTCCTCTTACTTGCTACCTTCCAAAGCCTACTATAACGAGCACACCCAGTTAATTCATAATTTTATTTTGTCCAAATGGGGGAATAAAAAAGGAAGGACCTTGCTACCCAACCATTAACTTTGATACCAAATGTTGAAAATGAAGGTAATATTGTAGCTTAAAACTTGTAAACCTATGAGACTGTCGATTTAATTAAGTGTTCTTTGTCACAATTCTTTGTGTATGATTAATCTATTTAGATCAATTTTACCCTTTCTCATACATGGAGAAACCCTTTCAGGAAAAAACTCCACCAGAATCAATAGTGCTTGTATTATTTATCCTTTGAACAAGATTACAATAATACTATATCAATCCTTGATTGATATGCTTCCTTGCCTTCAACAATCCCTCTTCAAAACCTGCAATAAACTCACATAGAACTCTCATCCACTTTCTGCAATTAACAGAGAATTTTGAGCATGTAAACTCAATAAGAGTTGTACAAAACAAGAGCATAAAGCTCCACACAAAAATCTACAACTAGATTGGGCAAGTAGAGTTCCACCATGTAATCTAAAGTCAAACCAAAGTCTTCCTTAATTTAGGTGCCCCAAACTGAACACTTAACTAAATGTTGGTTAAGAAAATATCTTGCAAGCTTCACCTCAAAGTTGGCACCCAAGAATGGGCCCACTTGATTGAGCCTTGTAAATATATTCTCATGCAAAATATGTTAATTGAAAGATGCCAACTTGGGCGCCCAAGGTGGTCCCAAGTCAATCTTAGTTAACTAAAACATATCTCTCCACCAATTCATTTAAAAATTATGCATGATTGATCATCTCCACTTAACTGAATGTATCCACCTGTTATTTGTCACGCAACTGAAGTCATTAGTCATGCACCTCAAGTCAACTCAAGTCAACTAGCATTCAACTCAAACTAACTACATGCAACTTAAGATAACTAAACCATAACTGAACTGAACTGAAACTGAACTGAAACTGAATTGAATTGAACTAATATTGAACTGATAGTGCCACTCTCCACTCATGTAAATATCAATCCCTAATTTGTAGGAACAAAACATGCATTATTGAAGTATATCAATCCTCCAAATAGTTAACTTTAAGCAAGGTGAGTTCCACCTTCCATGTGGGAACCCCATGTGCTTCTATTTTGTCGGAACTCTTCTTGGGTGTCCCCACACGTTCCTATCATTTAGGAATAATCACAAATGTCAATTTACAAGTTCATTTCATTTGAATTTAATCTCTTTCTAATCCTAGTGTTGGGGAACACTTTCCAAGGACTTAGGAGATACATGAAATGTGTTTAGGATTTCAATTAAATGGCATCCTATTCCCAACATTCTCTCACTTGACATTATACATTGAAATTATTGTAAATAAGGAATCATTATTATAAATCAAGTACAGGACTCAAGGCCAATGGCCTTCATGCACCAAGAGAACTTATCTGTAGGAACTGGTTTTGTAAGATAATTTGCAACATTGATCAAAGTGTCAACTTTTTCAATCAATACCTTCCCACTCTCAACCATTTCTCACACAAAGTGATACTGAACATGCTTAGTATGAGCATGATACATAGGATTTTTGGCTAAACAAATAGCACTCTGACTATCACATTCAAGTCTAATTTGCTTGCAATTAAAACCAATACCTTTCCCAAGTCTCTGTGACCAAGCTGCCTCTTCAGAGGCATGTGTAGCAGCCATGTACTCTACTTCTATGGTGGACAAAGCAATTGTGGGCTGCCTCTTACTCATCCAACTAACTGTAGCTCCAAACAAATTAAACATGTAACCACTTGTCAACCTTCGACTGTCTAGGTCTCCTACCCAATTTGAATCAACAAAACCTTATAATTAGAAGTACCTCATAAGTATCTAAACACCCTCTTAACATAAGTCCAATTTTCTTTACCAAGGTTAGACATAAACCTACTTAGAACTCCCACAACTTGGGCTATATCTAGTCTTGTACAAACCATTGCATACATCAAACTACCAACTGCACTAGCATATGGAATTTCCAACATTTCCTCATGACCAAAATCAAATTTAGGACTCGTGTAAACTTAACTTCATGCCAATTGGTAAAGGAATATTAATTGGTTTACTCTCATGCATGTTAAACCATTTCAAAATAGTATCAACATAGTTGCTTTGACTTAAGCAAAGCTTTTTGTTACCTCTATCTCTACTAATCTCCATACCAAGCATATATTTTGTAGCCCCTAAATCTTTCATCTCAAATGTGTTAGAGAGTTGTGCGTTCAATTCTTTGATCATTACCTTGTTGTTACCAATAAACATCATGTCATCAACATATAAGATAATAATTAAAAGCTGGTCATCAGTAACTTTTATGTAAGCACAGTGATCTTTCTCACTCCTAACATAACCAATTTTCAATGTAAAAGCATCAAACTTTTGATACCACATTCTAGGTGACTATTTCAATCCATATAAATATCTCTTTAACCTGCAAACCAATTCTTCTTTTCCTTTTACAATAAAACCATCAAGTTGCCTCATATAAATCTCCTCATCAAGATTCCCATGTAAGAAAGCAATTTTCACATCCATTTGCTCTATATCAAAATCATAAGCAAAAACAATAGATAAAAAGAATCTAATAGAAGTTAATTTAGCAATAGGAGAGAAGATTTCATTAAATTCAACTCCCTCTCTCTGGGAGTAGCCCTTGGCTACTAATCTAGCCTTGTCCCTTTCAAGATTACCATTTGCTCCAATTTTCTTCTTGAAGACCCATTTACAACCAATGGCCTTTCTTCCTTTGGGAAAACTCTCAAGATCTCATGTGTCACAAGTATCCAAGGAAACCATTTCCTCATGCATAGCTTGTGACCAAAGCTTGTTCTCATCTGAAGACAAGGCTTCCCTGTAAGATCTAGGTTCATCATTAGTACTCATCAAAGCAAATATACAATGAAAATCAGGTGGGATATACCTATTAACGAGATTTCATTGTCTTGTGGATCTTCTCAAAGGAGGTTCTTCTTGTTCCTCAATATGCTCATCATGAGAATCTATCTCAGAACTCTATGAACTCTCCTCATCCAATCCATCCAATTGTTCTTCAAAATTTGCATCTTCATGAGCTTCTTAGTATTTATCTCAAAATGCATTGTTCGAGAAGTATCTTTCTCCTTTGGTTGTTCTTGTCCTGTATAAGATCTAAATTCCCTTAAAATCACATCTCTAGATAGTAATTTTTTGGGTTAAAGGATTCCAAAGCTTGTAACCTTTTACATTTTCACCATAACCTATGAATATGCATTTTTGTGCTTTTGGATCCAACTTATACTACTTTTCTTTAGGCACATGAACAAAATCCTCACAACCAAAGATCCTTAAATGTGCAACACTAGCTTTCCTACCTAACCACATTTCATAAGGGGTTTTATCTTCAATAGATGAACTAGGAGATCTATTGATTAAATAACAAGAAGTACTTACAGCCTTGGCCCAAAGGCACTGATCTAGCTTAGCACTACTTAACATACTCCTAGCTCTTTCCATTAAGGTTCGGTTCATCCTTTCTACTACTCCATTTTGTTGAGGTGTATATGGAGTAGTTTTCTGTCTCACAATTCCTACATGCTTACAATAATCATCAGATTGATTAGAACAATATTCACTACCATTATCTGATCTCAACACTTTTATCTTATGATCTAATTGTTTCTCAACTAAAGCCTTAAATTCTTTAAACTTATTGAACAATAGATCCAAGTGTATCTTGAGACATCATCAGTAAATGTGACATAATATATAGATTTTCTAATAGAGTCAATATCCATAGGACCCATAACATATGAATGAATAATCTCTAATAATATTTTAGCTTTATTTGTTCCATTAGGAAATGAAGATCTAGATTGCGGGTATGTGCAAGATCATCATGGAAAAAACAAACCCTTAAATGGCAAAAAATTCAAAAAAATTAAAGTTAGGCAACTTGGCGTAAATATTTAAATAATTTATCTATATTATTTCAAAAATATGTAAGAATAGAATATGTAGCAAATTGAATTTTTCTAAATTACTAGGTTTATTTAAAAAAAATCTATTTGGTTAAAATTTGATATTTCAATGCAGTAGTACTTAAATTTTAGGGAAAAAATAAGAAGTAGGTGTATGTCTGACCACCCTAGCCATAATAAAATGATAAAAAAAAATTATAAATTTTTAGATATAAGTAGAGCAATCATGTCTTGATGTGATGCATAAAAATTTGTAATGTTTTCCAAGTAAATAATTAATTATGAATTTTTTATTACAAATTTTAAAAATAAAAAAAAGTAATAATAGACCACCTTAAACTTGGTCAAAAATTGGAAATTCAATTTTATATTTTTTTAATCCTATGGTGTATGTGAGCATAGAATGTGACACATGTTTGATTCAAAAATGTGATACCATTTGAAGAGCTATAGATGTTTTTCAATCAACCCTATCAATCGAGGACTTTTGAGTAATTCAAATAGAAAATGGATAATAATTATTTGGTAAATTCAAGGAAAACATAATTTATATTGATTGGAAGCTGAGAATCTCCTTTAAAACCCTTTTCCGTTTCATCAATTTTGGGTAAGAAAAAAGTCGTCAGCCACATACCCTACACATACCCATCATATCGCCACTTTTTGGCCCATCATGATCCTGCACATACCCTTGCTTTCCAAACACACAATGCTCACAAAAATCATTTTTTTCCAATTTCATAATTAGGAATACCATCAACAAATTTCTTATTAAGAATGGTCCTAAGACATTTTTCACCAATGTGGCCGAATCTATGGTACCTCAAAATACATGCATTTTCAGCTTCAGTTACATTTGCTGATTTATTCAAATTAGAGGTGTTAAGCTTAAACAAAGTCCCAATCCAAGATCCTTTAGCAACCAGCATATTCCCTTTCACCAATATTCAACCACCTTTGTCAAATGTCACATGCATTCCAAAATCATTGAACTTAGATACAAAAAGTATATTTCTAGCAAGTCCTGGAATATGTAAAACATCATTAAGGGTCTTAACCCTACCATCACTGAAACAAAACTTTACCTCTCCTTTGCCCACAATATTTGTTGTGATATTATCTCTAAAGAAGACATTCCCTCCATCATATGTAGTATACTTAGTGAACCACTTCTTCTTAGGAGTCATATGATAGGAACAACCTGAATCAACAAGCCAGGATTTATCACTAACTGTATTAGATGAAATGACCAATGCATCATTATTGTCATTCGAGGATCTCTCTATAGAAGCATCAAAACTCTTTTTCTTGTTTTTAAAATCCTTCTTTACATGTCCCAATTTTCCACCGTTCCAACACTTTACCTTACTCTTACTAGGGGTTTTAGACCGTCCTTTAGACTTACCCTTTCCTTTCTTGTCTCACTTAGGTTCCTTTTCCTTAGGCCTACCTCTTACAAACAAGGCATCTTAGGATCATGTTTTAGACTTCCTCCTCATCTCCTTTGATAGGAGAGTAGGAATTATATTGTCCATCTTAGGATTTTCACCACTACCACTACTAGTAATAATAGATTTTCCCAAGACTTTGGTAAAGAAGAAAGTAACAAATGAATTTATATTCATCTTCTAGCTTTACATCTATAGATGCTAATTGACTTAGAATGAAATTGAAATCATTTAAATGATGTGCAATAGAATCACCATCTTTCATCTTTAAAGAATACAACTATTGTTTTAGATAAAACTTATTAGTAAGACTTTTGGTTTGATAGATATCACCTATCCTCTTCCATAATTTATATGTCGTAGCTTCATCTAAAACATTCAAGAGAACAACATCAGCAAGACATAACCTTATGGTCCCTCTTTCCTTCTTATTAAGCTTAGCCCAATCCTCATCTAACATCATTCTAGATGGATTTGTTGCATTGCAAACAACTAACCACTGATCTCTCTCTTCAAGGAGATCCTTCATTTTTAGTTTCCACATCTCATAACTAGATCCATTGAATCTTTCAATATCTAAATGAGAAGTAGAACTCATTGTAACACACTTCTTTTACAAATCTGCAATAACACAATAGTAAAAGCTCCCACTACAACCAAAAAACTTGAAACTTTTAAGAGAAAGGCATCCCAAACTCTATACAACCATTAGCTCTGATACCAAATGTTGAAAATGAAGGTAATATTGTAGCTTAAAAATTGTAAACCTATGAGACTATAGATTTAATTAAGTGTTCTTTGTCACAATTCTTAGTGTATGATTAATCTGTTTAGATCAATTTTACCAATTGTAGAAAGAGACAAAAGATTGTAGAAGAATGAAACAAGAAGATAGAAGTGACACAACATATACGTGGATAAACCCTTTCAGGAAAGAACTCCATCAGAATCAATAGTTCTTTTATTATTTAGCCTTTGAACAATATTACAATAATACTATAACAATCCTTGATTGATATGCTTCCTTTCCTTCAACAATCCTTCTTCAGAACTTGCAATAAAATCACATAGAACTCTCATCCACTTGCTACAATTAATAGAAAAATTTGAGCATGTAAACTAAATAAGAGTTGTGCAAAACAAGAGCATAAAGCTCCTCACAAAAATCTACGCCTAGATTGGGAAAGTAGAGTTCCACCATGTAATTTGAAGTCAAACCAAATTCTTCCTCAATTGAGGCGCTCGAAATTGAACACTTAACTAAATGTTGGTCAAGAAAATATCTTGCAATCTTAACCTCAAAGTTGGCACCCAAGAATGGGCCAAATTGACCGAGCCTTGTAAATATTTTCTCATGCAAAAGGTATTAACTGAAAGATGCCAACTTGGGCACCCAAGGTGGTCCCAAGTCAATCTTAGTTAACTAAAAAATATCTCTCCACCAATTCATGCAAACATTATGCATGATTGATCATCCCTACTTAACTGAATGTATCCACCTATTATCTATCATGCAACTAAAGTCATTATTCATGCAACTCAAGTCAACTCAAGTCAACTAGCATTCAACTCAAGCTAACTACATGCAACTGAAGATAACCAAACCATAATTGAGTTGAACTGAACTAAACTGAACTGAAACTTAAATTGAACTGAACTAAACTAAACTGAAACATAATTGAACTGAACTGATAGTGCCACTCTCCACTCATGTAAATAACAATCCCTAATTTTTAGGAACAAAATATGCATTATTGAAGTATTATCAATCCTCCAAAGAATTAACTTAAGCAAGGTGGGTTCCACCTTCCATGTGGGCACCCCATGTGCTCCTATTTTGTAGGAGATCTTCTTGGGAATCCCCACATGTTCCAGTCATTTAGGAATAATCACAAATGTCAATTTACATGTTCATTTCATTCAAATTTAATCTCTTTCTAATCCTAGTGTTTGGGAACACTTTCCAAGGACTTAGGAGATACATGAAATATGTCTATGATTGCAATTAAATGACATCCTATTCCCAAAACTTGGTCCCATTGTATCCTCCCAAAGGAGAAAGGTGGATTGGGAATCATTAAACCATTTACTTAAGGATTTTGTCTTTCATCTAAATGGATAGGTAGAGCTTTGGATAGAAATGCACCTTGGAAAGCACTGATTAGATACAATATTCAAACAACAACCTCTACCAAATATTGGAACTGTATTTAATGGAATGAGAAGATCCTCCTATCCCATTACTTCAAACTTCATGGGTCATCCTATCTAAATTGTATATGGAAAGCATGACAATTGGTCTCTCAAAAGTTATCATGGTCTATCCAGTCTTTCAACCATGGGCTCATTTTTGAAACCTCATCAATTTGGTGGAATTGCATAATTCAAGTTAATAAACTACTTCTTGCCATGATTCCTAGGATGAAAGTTAAACATATCTTTAAAAAAGGTATCTGATTGTTTATTGACTTATAGGATCCTAGTAGTTTCACATGGAAATCATGGCAACAACTTATAATTTTCTTTAATTTAAATTAGAAAGATAAATTAGTAGTGTTGGAAATCCAAAAATGGTGCCCTCGAATCTCACCATCATCATGTACACTAGCTATCATTCAAGTATTTTTAAAGATTGGAGGTGGCCAAATGACAACAACATTAGAACTTTCCCTCTCAAGGTCCTCTATAAATAGCTTATTCCCACCTTGCCCTTGTCACTTGCGAACTTAACTCTATTTGGTGTTGTAACCTTAAAAGATCAAAGTGGAACAAACTCAACCTACATATTTGGAAATCCAAAGTGTATGTGTAATCCCAACTCACCAGTTGGAAGCTTCTACATGCTAAACTCCTAGTGGGAATCCACCTCAAATTCCTTTGTCGACCTCCTTACTACCCTTTTTGTGGAAAGATTGAAACGTTTAAGCATTATTTTTGGTTTTACCCTCATGTTGAGAAGTTGTGGACTTCCCTCTTCACATCATTACCTGCTCTATTTCATTTCCCATGGTCATGGAAATCAACTCTTCTTGGACTCTCTGTCACACACAATTTACTAACTAGTTCATGTCATCTTATCATAATAAAACATATCTAGAGGTTGCATTGCTAGATAGCTTTGGCTTGTGACTTCTTTCCCCTTGAGATTGAAATTCTCACTATTTTCTCCAATCTCCATATCCTTGAATTAAGCATGGATTCTTTCCTAACAAAGAAGGTCACTACTTGTGATATTCTTTTTCTCTAGGTGAAGTAGCTCTTGTCCCATACTCAAGCCAAAATAATGCCTACCTTGACTACTCCCAGCTGGTTTACAATGCTTGTTCGATCAACTATTTATTGTTGGTTGCTCTTGTAATGTCACAGAATTGCACCTAGGGGCAATTCCACATTTTTCCATTTTTGTATAGCATTTATGACACATTAGAGCATTAATGAAGAAAATCCCATGAGTCAGAATTTCATGATTCTGACTCCATATTGACTTGTGGTAGAGCAACATAATCTTGATGACATGCTTCCCAAAAATCTAGGCTTTGGAAGCCTGCATGGCGCGTAGATGTTTGCTCAACGCGCTAGCATCCTAATGATTTTTTGAGTTTGAAACGAGGAATCTGGAATCTTGAATCTTTTGACACGTGTCCTAATGGTCAAGTTTCAAATATAACAACTCTTTTCCACCCTTTCATGCATTAAAAACCCCTTTCTTGTTCTCATTTGGGGTTGGAAGTCATTCATTTAAGCTCTCTTATTACTTGCTCTAGTCTTGAGTTCTCTTCATACTTGATAGCAAAACTCTCACAAGCGAAGCCATGCTAGACTAAGGTCCCTCCAATAGCAACAACTCTTAAGAAAGCACTCAATGGTGCATCTGTGTGCTCCAAAGAGGGTCTAGGCTCATGGGTAATGCTCTCTCTCTCTTTCACTTTCCATCCTTGTTCATTCACTATCTCGTGGTGCAAGTTCTACTCTTGAGCAGGTTTTTCTTTCACCACACATTTTGTTTACTTCATTTACACTCCTTTCCAACTTGGCTATCTTTGGAGGTGGGAACACCAAAATGGGGGTTTGACTGAGGCAGGCCCCTATACAACTTGAACCTTTCCCCCTTGTTCTTATGTGTGTAGGTGCAAATTGGAGCTTGGAGTGAAGAGTTGAACGTCTAGTAAAAGGTAAGCTCTCTCCAAGTCCCCTTGCATTTATTACAAGCTTTCAGCTTCATGTTCATTTATTTCGCTTGGTACATTCTCAACCTAAGCTTAGAAGTGGAATATGGTTATGTCTGCTTGTGTTCCTGAGCCTTGTATTGCTTAGGATGCCAGTGCACTTTTTAGACTACAACATGCTGCACTAGCATCTTGAAACTGCGCTGCAGTCTTTTGGCCAAGAGCTCGCTCATCTGAGGCAAAAATTTTGGGGTTTCACTCTCTCAGGATCTAAGAAAATTTTCTCTAAAACATAACTCGAGCATACTTTTTTGCATTTTCATTGACTTGTTTAAGTTAAGGTGTATAAGGGCAGTTTGTTCCCTGGTGATCTCTTGAGAATAAAGAGACCCATGTGTAGTGAATCCCTCTTATATCACATTTTGGTGAACCCAATGTGAATGCGTTGGATCTATTTTCATGATGTCACATGCTTATGATAATGCCTTTTCTGAAGAAGATTCTGATATGTTGGAAGATGCTCTAGATGATTTCTTAGAAATGCTCTCCCCTATCTATAAATCTTTCAAACAAGTATTCCCCCCTCGCAAGCTGAGGAGTTGGTAAATGCGGTTGTGGTCTCTATGGCTCCTCTAAGCCCTAAGAAACCCATCATTTATGTGACCTTAGCTGAACCATCCCCTAGGGAGAACTATTATGTCTATGGGATTTTGTGTCGTAGTGATTCATTGGACTTATATTCCGTGAAAGCTACACACTCTACTTCTTATAATGTTGTTGGGCATACATACAATACAAGGAGAAATAAATAGAACTTGGATCAACAACCTTCCATTCCTAAATCACAACCCATTTAGGTTCCTACTTCTTTACCACCTTCACAACCAAGCCTTCCTTCAGCACCTAAACCTGCGATCAAAGCACTAGGTGATTACGATCTTGTCGAGGAACTTTGTGTTACTTCAGCTAAGATCTCACTTTGGGAATTGCTTTAGACCACTCCAGTTTACCAAGAGATGCTACAAGAAGCCTTGCAAAAGATTCTCTTGCCTCCTCTAGGCCTATGGATGTTAATGTGTTGTTGGCTCATATTCAAGTGGATTCGCTGAATATTATGTTCCACCCAAAAGAACTCCTGCCTCTGGATGTGCAGAAGCAAGTGGATCCCTTGATGATTATGATTAATGTTAATAATGTTTGTATTAGGCATACTCTCGTTAACACTAGTTCAACTCTCAATGTTTGAGGTATGGACCTATTTCCAAAAATCAAGGTTGATTCAACCTCTTTATCAACCTCTTCCTTGTATATTCGTGGGTTCAATAAGGCTGGTTGCCAAGCTCTAGGTACAATAATAATACCTTTATAGCTAGGCCTCATTACCTTTCCTAAGTTGGGTTATGTGATTCTTGGCCCATTATCGTACAATATTCTCTTGGGGAGACCCTAGATTCATGCTATGCGTGTTATGACTTCTACTTTACACCGTTCTTTGAAGTTCATTGCAAAAAATCAGGTGTTTACAGTTAAATTAGATCGAGAAGTTCTTCACCTTTGTGAGCTAGCCATTGTCGGTCATGCTTTACTTGTATCCACTCTTAAGAATTGTATTCCATCCTTAACCGTTGATGCTATGACACATTCTTCATCTTGATACCCTCTATGGAAATCATTCCTGGAGCGAGTGTTGACAAAGATGAACCACCTAAACCAGAAGATCCTAAGTCTCCCATGTCTTCCCCTTCTTCCTCTCAATCAAATGCTTTCCTTGGTGATGATTGGGGCTCCTTGGATTTCT
>VDFB02150551.1:0-14079 GCA_007258455.2 Sequoia sempervirens
TAGGTGCCTGATGAGGCTATTGCAGGTGAGGAGCATGAGGATTTGTTCGTGGATACACTTATGGCAGTGAACGATGAGTGGGAGTTACTATCACCTGAGGTTAGAGAGAGGATTAACTTTGACAGATTCATCACACAGAGGAGAGAGCATTTCAGGAGTAGACAGGATTGGAGACCTAGACATAATAATAATAGCAATATGAAGCATGCCACAAACAGGCTTACTTTAGCTATGTTTGATGGTAGTGGCAAGGTCACAGCATAGGCCTGGATCAGTAAGTTGGACACTTTTCTCACACTACGTCCTATGGCTGAGAAGGATGCTATTAGGTATGCTATATTACATCTTGAGGGAGCAGCTTACGACTGGTGGCATCACGAGATGGTGACACTCTAGCATGATCATATCACCACATACCAGAAGTTTGTTGATAGGTTGGTGGAACGATTTGACAGGAAGGATCCAGAATCCTATTTCAGAGATTTGGCTCAATTGTGACAAAGTGGCAATTTGGAGTCTTACATTGGTGACTTCTAGAGATTGTCAGTTATGGTTCCTAATATTTCAGAGAGGCGACTTGTTGTGCTTTTCATGGAGGGACTGTTGGAACCATTGAGAGGTTGGATCAAAGCATTTGATCCACCTTCGCTACAAGAAGCGATGAAGAAGGCATGCAGCATGGAATTTGTAGCACCATCCAGCAAATTCAACTCCAGAAACACTTCTTCATTCAGGGACAATAAGGGCTTCAATAAAAATAGAGAGAAATTAGATTTTAATAAAGAAAAATCAAATTTTAGGAATGATTCAAAGGGAAAATATGTAGCACCCTTGGATCGCGAGGCTCTTAATGATCTACGCAAGAAGCTTTGCTTCTACTACAAAGGTCCCTGTGATGCCAACCATGATTGTCCTTTGCGACCTAAGGGCAAGGCCAATCAGGTGATGTGGGATTATTATGAGGAGTCAAAATTTGAGAGTTCTGAACAGTAGGAGAGTTCTGAGGAGTCAGAGTCAGAGGCTTCAGAGCCTAAGGCAGAGGCAGAGTTAGAGCTTCATATTCAGGAGGCACGACTATCTAGCATTCAGCAGGAAGGTTCATTCAGACTTCGTGAAGTTTTGGCAGGACAAAGGGTCATCACCCTTCTTGATATAGGAGCCACCCATAATTTTATCGATGCTATATTTGTGGAAAAGCGTGGACTCATAACTGAGGAGTTCGAAGGCATTAGGGTTAAGGTGGTCGATGGTTACACTCTTAGGTGTGAACGTATGATTATGGATCTCCCCTTGCGCTTGAATAACTATGAATTCAAGGCTGATTATTACATGGTGAACATGGGGGATATCAATTTAGTCTTGGGCATGAAGTGGCTTCATTCCCTTGAGGAAGTCACTCTTCGTCTCAAAGACATGGAGATTCATTTTGATGTGGATGGGAAGACACATATCCTGAAGGCCATTCGGGATAGCAATATCAAGACTATTTCCTTTCGTCGGATGGAGAGACTCATGTGACATGACATGGTAGAGTGGGCTGTCGAGTGCACATTGGCACCTATACAAGAGGGACAGCATAAGACTGAGTATCATCCTGACATTCAGCAGTTGAGAGTCAAGCATGAGAAGGTTTTCAGTGATATTCCACTAGGGAGACCTCCAGACAAGGGCGTTGAGCACATTATAGAGCTTGAGGAGGGTGTTAAGCCTGTCATGATTACTCCTTACAGGCATCCTAAGAGGTTGAAGGATGAGATAGAGAAGACTATCAAGGAGCTGCTTGCTATGGGTCACATTCGACCTATTAAATCACCATTCGCTTCTTTAGTTGTTTTAGTGAAGAAGAAAGATGGTACCCTTTGCATGTGCATAGATTACAGAGTCCTGAATAAGAGGACTATCAAGAATAGGTACCCAATACCTCGTATAGATGAGCTTATTGATGAGCTCCATGGTGCATGCTATTTCACGAAGATAGACTTGAGATCAGGATATCACCAGATGAGAGTTCGTGAGCATGATGTTGAGAAGACTACATTTTGTTGTCATTGTGGACACTTTGAGTTTGTGGTGATGCCATTTGGGCTAACCAATGTGCCAGCGACATTTCAGTCCACCATGAACAGGGTCTTCCATTCATTACTGAGGAGATATGTACTTGTCTTCTTTGATGATATTTTGATTTACAGCAAGACTTGGCTGGAGCATTTGGCTCATCTGGAGATAGTACTCAGCATTTTAGAGAGGGAATCCTTATACGCCAAGGAGTCCAAATGTGATTTGGCGATGACCGAGTTGCTCTACTTAGGTCATATCATCAGTGCAGAGGGAGTGCGGATGGATCCTGAGAATATCCGTGCTATTATAGATTGGCCTACTCCGGCAAACCTTACACAGCTGCGAGGATTTCTTGGATTGTGTGGTTTTTCCGCAGATTTGTGAATGGTTATTCATGACCTGCAACACCTATGATGGATCTGTTGAAAAAAGGTGCATTCTATTGGACTCCTAAGGCACATGAGTGTTTTGTGAGGTTCAAGGAGCTGATGACTACGTGTCGAGTGTTGGCACTGCTAGATTTTTTGAATCCTTTTAAGCTTCAGTGCGATGCTTCTGGTGAGGGTATTGGAGCGGTGCTTATGCAGGACAAGCACCCTATTGTTTACGAGAGCTGAAAACTTAGAGGACTAGAGAGGCTCTACAGTATTTATGATAAGGAGATGCTAGCCATAATGCATGCCTTGGCCAAATTTAGGCAGTATCTCGTGGGCAGTAAGTTTTGCATTAAAACTAACCACAACAGTTTGAGGTATTTCCTGGGGCAGCGAGATTTCAATGATCATCTTCCACTCCATGGGTGAGTAAATTGCAGGCATATGACTTTGATATCTCTTACATCAAAGGCACCCAGAATGTAGTGGCTGACGCTCTCTCACGCAGGCCTTATCTGAACTCTATGGTTCACATTACAGAGGATTGGAGGCATTTGATTGTGGCAGAGTATGCCAAGGATACTTGGGCATCTAGTATTGTTGAGGGATCGATGATTGACACTAGATACACGCTTGTGAATGACTTGATCATTTACAAGAACATGGTTTATTTGATCCTAGGATCAGAGATGAACACTATTATGCGAGCCTTTCATAATGTACCTACAGCAGGACATCTCAGGTATTTCAAAACGTATAGACAAATTCAGGAGAGATTTACATGGAAATGACTTAAGGCAGATGTTCTTCAGTATGTGTGTGAGTGCCCTATTTGTCAGCAGAACAAGCAAGAGAACACATATCCGGCAGGATTATTGCAGCCACTTCCAATTCCTAACAAGAAGTGGGAATGCCTGTTGATGGATTTCATTATAGGCTTGCCTAAATCCCAAGGACGGGATTGTATATATGTAGTTGTGGATCGGCTGACAAAGTATTCCCACTTCTTTCGGATCACCACCACTTACACAGCTACACAGGTAGTAGAGGTCTTCTTCCGTGAGGTTTTCAGACTACATGGGTTGCCTCGGAGCATAGTGAGCGACAGGGATAGTCAGTTTCTAAGTCACTTCTGGTAGGAGGTGCTCAGATTTTGTGGGACCGAGCTTACACTGAGCACTAGTTACCACCCACAGACTGATGGGTAGACAGAGATAGTGAATAAATGGGTGGAAGGTTACCTCAGGAACTACATTGTAGGGCAGCAAAAGGCTTGGGTAAAGTGGATTTATCTGTGTGAGTATTGCTACAATACTACATTCCACATGACCATTCAGATGTCCCCTTTCATGGCGCTGTATGGTTATGAGGCGCCGAGCTTTCTGGATTTGCTACTGAGTGACAATAGAGTGCCAAGTGCTGGAGATTTGTTGCAAGAGAGTCAGGACACTATGAGGGCTCTCAAGGAGAATATTGGTAAGGCACAGAATCAGCAGAAGCAGTATGCAAATCAAAAGAGGACAGAGAGGTCTTTTGAGGTGGGTGACATGGTTTATCTTATGCTGCAGCCCTACCACCAGTCTACTCTTAGGAAGAGTGGTTCAGAGAAGCTTAAGCCACGATATTATGGTCCTTTCAAGATTTTGAGGCGTGTTGGAGCGGTGGCTTATGAGCGAGAGCTTCTGGTGGATAGCAAGGTCCACAATGTTTTTCATGTGTCACGTCTCAAGAAGGCGTTGGGACACCATGTGGTGCCTTCAGCAGTTTTACCTTCCTTAGATGATGAGGGAAAGTTGATTTTAGTACCTGAGTCTATCCTGGAGTACATAGAGAGATAGTTGGGTAGGAGGACTATCAGGGAATATTTGGTTAAATGGAGGGATTTTCTAGTGGAGGATGCTACTTGGGAGAATGAGGATATTTTGTAGCATCTGGAGTTGAGATTCCTTGAGGACAAGCAATTTCAGGAGGGGCAGACTATCATGTCCCCTTCCAGTTGACATCTCTCAGAGCTTATAATTAGCCTATTATGTGACCCTCGTAGGCTGATAGGATGGATAGAGGGTCTTGATGGAGCTTGGCTTGGCTTTAGATTGTCAGAATTTTCCAGTTGGCTTTCGTTCAGGCTCATTCGTACGTCTTTTGCCTGACTTGCTATTTTTAGCAGTATTTGGCATTCAGTGGAGCACCCCTGCTATTTTTAGTAGTATGGTTTGGTCATGGGAAAAATCACTCACTTATTCACCAGCTTCAGACGGTTCATGAATCGGACATATTTTGAGGGAGATATTAATATTTTAATTGTTAAATTAAATATTAATTATCTGGAGCTTATATTATAAAGTTATAATATTATTTAATATTATAACTTAAGTGAATTTTTAAAGGGGTCGACCATCATTGGGAAGGGAACCATTTTTAATTAATCTTTTAATTAAAAAGAGGCATCCAACTTTGGAATAATTAAAAGTGAAAATCCAATTTTATTTAAATGATTGCTTTTTTGGAGAGAAGTCGACTTCTTGAGAAATATAAAGAATTTGCATTGGAAAGAGCTCATTATGTTATGAAATCAATTTTTGATCAAGTCTTCTTCTGGAGAATGAAGCCAAGGGTTTCAGTTGTCTACAGGCATCGGAGAACAAGCCATCTTTAGTGTTGTAGTTCAGAGGCTGCGAAATACCAGCTGATCTATTGCTTTAAGAGAGATTTCTTCATTCAGAAGTTATCACAGAGCTTCACAGTCAAAAATATACTTAGGGTTTCAGTTTGTAATTCATCCAGAAGAGTTTCTTCATTTAAGGTGCCTATTTCCTAAGATCTGGAGACTTCAAGCAAAGTCCGTACTTTTTATTGGTTGCTGCTGTCATAGCCATATAGTTCTAATCTGCAGGGCCATACCATCATAAAAGAGCCGTACTTTTCTATTTTTTACAAATTGCCTTCTATACTTGCAGTCTGACTTCACAACTGGGGGCGCCTATGCATCTGGCATCATTTTGGATCATTTGGCGGAGGGAGAAAGGGTTTTCTATTACAGTCGTACCAGTTCAAGGTCATTTTTAGTTTGCTGCAATATCAAGTTTTCATCAATAAAAGCATTGCTTTTTCATTCGCATGTTATCAGATCTCTTTGTAATCGCTCTAGTAGATTAATAAATTAACTGGCATTATTAGATCTCATATTTTCCATCATTATTGGCATTGTAGTATTTTATTTGAATTTATTAGTAAATTCTTGCAAAATCGCAACTTTCATTAGTTCATGCAAAAACACAAAAAAACCAAAAACGTCTGAAAACAAGAAAAAACAAGCAGTTTTAGAGACAATGAGAACAGGGGTTTCTACAATTACGATGGTCATACAATACGTATCAATCAAAATATGTGTTTGCATGGTAATTAAATACTGGTATAGTGATTGTCGTTCTTGGCGTATAACTTTCTTTATAGATATTTTATTCCACTAACCATATTCTTTATTTGTTCTGTCGAACACATTCTTCATTCTGCTGTAGGCGCTAAGATTTAGTATCATTAATTGGTTTACAATTTGCATCCACCGATAGATAGAGCGCCTCTAGTCTTTTGTGTCAAGTTAAAATTAATAAGATGTTGTGTAGGACTGGTCTACCACAAATCAATGCTAAAATCCTTCCTTTCCTATAGTCCTCCCACATTAAATACTTGGCCTGAGCATATTTGTCTTTCCTGTTTAGAGTATTTCAAAGTTACAGCTCTACAAAACACATTTAAGACAACAAAAAGCGGAGTAGGGGACACTATATATTCACTTCAAAATTATGTGTGAAGAATATTGGCATTCTATAAAGTATGAGGTATGCATTTACTGATGGTTGGAAGCATTAAACTGGAATGAAAAGTCTTTTATTTCTGCTAAAACTTTAAAATCTGCAGACATTGTTTATCCCATTGGTGAACTATACTTCATACCAATTTATGCAAAGTTTCTTTGTCAAAATAGTAGAAGCTTTAAACACCACACCCCATGTCAAAACCGTTGTTTCGAGGAATGAATAGTTTAGATATAGGATCAAGGAATAATCATTTGGTCGATTGGTGTGATTTAATGCTCACTGACATGTGATTTAATGTAGGTGTAGTCCATATAATACGTGCTCATCAAATTTATTGTTGTATACGGTAGAATAGTCTATCATTCTATTATTGCATATCAAAGCAGGGATGTGTGGGCTCCTGTCACATCTAGAATTTCCTGGAGTATGGCTACCAATAGTCTGTATTTAAAGTATATCATGTTGACTACAAATCTATTGCATCTTGCATAGCTGGTGATTCTACAAAAATCTGTATCCATGGATGGTTGGTAGTCATGTTATAACTTTACTATTATGATCTGGATAGTTGAAGGATGTGTGGCAGAGATTCAACACAATCTCCGACAATCTTCAAGGAAAGTATCCTTGGACAACCTAGTTTGACATGCTCATGGCTCATGGTAGTCTGTACTTCTCCAACGATACCATCATCCCGAATAGGTAAACACTTGAACGATATAAATTTATGGACATCATCTTTTGTTATTTGATACTGGAGATGTCCTATTGCTTCAGGTATTAAAGTGCCTAATTCATTTTCACTCTTGTTGATGTGTTTTTTATGCACTTCTCAACACAGCTAATGCATAGATGCACTACCTCTCTTGAAAGACAATCTTCCACAATCAGATTGCAAAACACTATCCCAAGGTCTTTAATGTCAGGTCTTGATAGTGCTTGGAATATCTCAATTGTTTGATGTGATTTGTTGGAATCACAAGGTGGTCTTACAGATGAGTTACAAAGCATGGGAAGTTGGGTTTGCACATGCAGTTTCAAAGTGTTGAAAGTGAATGAACAGTGGCTGTCCACTCCAAATAGCAAGTTGAAACTCATCAGATTCATCTAATTTAGCTTCATGGTGATGTTTTGGATCCTACTCTAACCAAGGATTAAAAGAAACAACAAAAGGAGAAGGGTTAAGAAAGCTATTCTAATCCTAAGCTATGAATGAATAGTAACAATGGTGGTTGCTAAAGTGACAGACTTCCTAAACCGAGTTTTGATTGACCAAGAGAAACCTACTGCTACACAAAACTAGTGCAATCTTCTAAGGACTGTAGATTTTCACATCACATACACACATCATGTACATGCAATTGAACTAAGTTGCAGCAATAAAGGAAAGAGGCTCAGACTAGCTTTGCAAAGTGATTCATCATCAATGAACCACAAAAAGTATGAGTTGGAAGTTCATCAAATACTATAACAGCAACACCATCATGACAGTCATTCAAGAAACTAATACTAAAACTAATATGGAAGTAGAACCATGCATGCAAGATGAGCAAAATCAAAGAGAACATCCATAAAATCATGCAATGCTTGTCTTCTATTGCTGCAAAATATTTTTTACAACAGCTCTCCAACCCTTACAAATGAGGGGCAAGCCCCTATTTATAGTTTTCCAAAGCCCAAATGAATGGCTAGGATTCAATTACATCGAATGGCCTAGATTTGATTTACAATAGGGTTTCACCTACCCTCCATTATCTAGCAATTTAAAATGCATTCCTTGTATTTCCTCTATTTTGTCATCTAGTGCCAGTCACTGTAGCAATTTCATCATTTAGCTGATTTCCCTTTTCACTGTAGCTGAAACTACCTAAAAATTGTATTTTGTTTGATGTGCTTATAGTGTTCTTCCTTTGATCAAATGATCCCATCGACGATTGGCATCAATGGATTAGTGGCCCCTAATTCAGGCAAAAAGCTCCTTAGAATTCATTATCATCTGGAAAAAAGGTAGGACAACTCCCTCAATGGGCCTCTCCGATAGACCTACGGAAGGATTCTTGACTCCTGCAAACACGAAGTGTTGTAAGTGCATTTATACATGAGTTAAAGAAATTGTCAGTCAAACCTACAAATTCCCTGTTAGATCTATCCATGCATCATCAAAATATCTTGATATTCATATTTGGAGCTCATTTGGGCCATAAACATTAATGTGTGCTTCAAAGGTTATGGCTAGAGGTGGAAAGGCGGTGAGAAAGAAAAGGTAAACCAGCGAAACAGAAATGAAACAAGCGATGAGATCGATATTCGCCGAAGCGAGCCGGATATTCGCGCTTTAATAAAGAGGATGTTCATAATTAGGAAAACAAGATGTTCGCTGTTGATCAAGGCGAGCTCGTCAGTCGAGGCGAATAATTCCATCGTCAGGAAGGCGAGCTCCGGAAATATGCTCCGCGTGAACTCGACCACATAACCAAGGAAACCGGATATTCCATGGTCGGCTTTCGAGATGTTCAGAAAAGGCGAGCTCTGGATGTTCGGAAGGTAAACTCTGGATATTCAAGCTCGCCGGGAAGGAAACTCGAATGTTCGCAACCAAGGAGAACTTCCGGAAAACGACCCTGAAGGGCAGGTTCGAGGAGGCGAAAAATAGCCACGAGGATCTTCGCGGCAAAGAGAATGATTCCGGTAACCCTGAGACAGGATTCGGAGGATGGAAGTGGCCGCCGGATGTTCAGCAGACGAGAGAAGCGGAAAGGTAAGGAGTCGAAAGCGGCCTGAAGGCCGAACTCGAAAGCAGAAAGGAGGTGCTGCCGGATGTTCCGCTTGACCCGCAATGAGACCAGCGGCCTGAAGGGCCGAGACTCGAAGAGGCTGGAAGAGGAGGGTAGCCATCGGATGTTCAAGAAATGGCTACGGAGAACCGAAAACCGGAGGGCCCTGCTTTCGAATCTTGGGAAGGGAGGTGGCCATCGGATGTTCCAAAACAGCAAAAGGGGGACAAAGCTCTGAAACCACCAAAACTTAACCAAACTTTGACAAAACCTTGGCAATTCATTTACACACTTCAAACACATCCCAAATCCAAAAAAGGTAGCTCCCAAAGTCAAAATAAGAGCAGGAGCAGCGAGGGGTCGGATGTTTTCGCTTGACCAAAGAAAAAGGGACCGAAGGGAAGTTTTGAAACCATCAAAACAACGAGCGTTCTGAGAGCCTTGGCGGTTTATTTTACTGCAGCACTTCAAACACATCCCGGATCTAAAAAGGTTGCCCCGAAAGTCAAAAATGTGGAAAGCGGGGCGGCGGGGGTCACGGTGTTTCCAAAATAGCCAAAGCGGCGGCTCGAGCCACGAAGCTAAAGCGAGAACATTAACAAAACTTTGGCGGTTTATTTGGACCCCAAACACATCCCAAATCCGCAAAAAAGTTGGCCCCAAGAGAAGTCAAAAATGTGGAAGCAGGCGATGGGGGGTCCCGCGGATGTTTCAAATAGCCAAGGAGGGAAAGAGTGCGGAGGAAAGTTCCGGAAACCGCGCCGAAACGAACATTGACAAAACCTTGGTAGTTCATTTACGCACTTCAAACACATCACCGAATCAGTTTGCTCTAAAAGTCAAAATATGTGGAAGCTTAGCGGGGAGTGGCGAGGGTCCTGAATGTTCCAAACAGCCAAGGAGGAAGGAGTGCGGAGGAAAGTTAGAAACCATCAGAACGAAACGTGTGAAACCTTGGCAATTCATTTACGCACTTCAAACACATCCCGAATCCAGAAAAGGTTGCTCCCAAAGTCAAAAATGTGGAAACAGGAGTGATGGGGGTCCACGGATGTTTCCAAACAGCCAAGGAGGAAGGGAATTCTAGAGGGAAAGTTCTGAAACCATCAAAACTTAACGGAACATTGACGAAACCTTGGCAGTTCATTTAAGCACATCAAGCACATCCCAGATCCAAAAAAGGTTGGCTCCAAAGTCAAAAATGTGGAAACGGGAGTGATGGGGGTGCACAGATGTTTCCGAAATAGCCAAAGCAAAACAAAAGGCAGAAAAGGGATGGGGGGACTTTATTTCTCTTCGAATTTGAATACCCCAAGTAGGTGAATTTGGGTAGGGGAATTTGATCGTTTGATGGCACATGACCAATTTGGGCTTGGATATGGAGCACGTAAAACAAGACAGGAGCAAAGCAACTTGTTGGGAGCTAAAAAAAAAAAGGGAGTCCCTGCCTACGGTGGGGCGTGTGTGCAAAACATGCACAACAACTCTCATGCAAATACCATTATAATCACTATTGCCTTCATGACCTCCAATATAGCCATAAGTGGCTGTCAAAACCTCCCCTTCAGAAAAGTCACTAGTAATAGAAAGGAAGTTAAAACTTGGTGGCAATGTTTCCACTCGTTTGTCTGAGATAACAAGTGTTGGTTCACCACATTCACCATCTTGAGCCACAGGAGTATATTTTGCAAGTAGATGGTAGCCAATAGCAGCAAGCCGAATATGAAATGTATTTGCAATTCTTGATGTGCTTATGGCTTCCATGCCACTTTCATCAGGTTCTAGATCAGCAACAGTTGTTTTGAACCATTGCACTCTACTAGCACCAATCTCCTCGATACTGATTAGATTTCCATTGCTGGTAAACATTGAGAAGTGTTAAGTGATCACTCTCGGGAACAAAAAAAAAATTCTCTTGCTGCATTACTTTCTTCTGCCTTCGCATAGTTTCCCTCTTTGTTCATTTGGTTTTTTTTGTTCTTTTGGCTTGTGTGCCCTTTGATTTGACTCTTGAGAATCGTCACACTTAATTAATGCAAGATCAGTCGATAATGGGTGATAATCTCCCCTTAAACCACAGAGAATTGTAGTGACTTCAATGACAAGGATAGCCTGACAAATAAAGAATAGGTTTCTAATGCCGCAACTTGAAAGCTTTTAAGAAAGCATTTACTCGATGTCAAAATGCATAAATGCTTGAAAGTGTTTTTTTTAAAGACTTTTATTCATTGTTGAATATTATTTTCTCAACCTACTGCATAGGTCTCGAAGTCATTACATGTTGATATCATTTTCTCAACCTACTGCGTAGGTCTTGAAGTCATTACAAGCTGCCAAAGAATGCTAGAAGTCAGTTGTACACCTGATGATTACATTTTATCAAATCACCATCAATTAGCAATTAGGAAAAGAAGCTCGAATTTTTTATTTTAGTTTTGTTCAATTTCTAGCTTTTAAAACTTCATTGGCAGTGCATAATATAGATAACCAACAAAATCACGTGATCAACAGAAGGACAGAAGGATTCTAGTCTTCTCTATCACAAAACTGTAGTTAGTATTGTCTCTTTTGTATCTAATTTTCCAGATTTGACAGTGGATATCAAAATGGTTTTTTAATTTCAATGGAGACATTTCAGGATTCAGACAATTTGAAATTCTTTCTACCAGTTGAGGTATTAAATCATGGATTTGTTTGGATATTTGAACAAGGGAAGCAAATGCATTAATAAGTGCTTGCATATCTACTTTGGCTGACACCCATTTATGGTTTTTGGTAGGAATCTTCTTGACTGACGTAGCTCATTTATTTCCTCCAGGCTAAGTGAATGGGAATCGAGATGAAATTAAATCTTACTTTTCTTCATTCAATCAATGTAAATCTTGACTAGGGAGATACCATAACCAAGGGAATCTAAGCTTGATATGATGGGCTTTTGATGTTGCAATTTGGCCACCATCCTTTACATCCAAAAAAGGGAAAAAATCAATTTTTCTTTGAGATTAAATAAAGTTGTTAATCTATGATTGATGTTGTTTTGCTAAAGTAAAGTTGTTGGGTGCAGATCGCTAAGGTGGAGTTTATCGATCAACTCTTCATAAATTTTATCTACTTCTCATAAAAGATAGATAAATCACAAGCAGATTGGAGTTGGACAAATTGAACTGAAACTTGAAAGAAAAATCATTTTTAAATGCTTATTGTAATGAGTCTAGAGCATCCGTTCACTACTTTTATTTTCTGTTTTAGACCAATTAAATCAATTTGGGTTTAAAATAAATCAGTGATTGATTTTTTTCAAAGATGGGCTAAAACTGAACACTAGAAACTGACTAGTCTTTACTTTTGGGATAAAATTGAAAAATCAACTTCACACTTCATCTTGGTGCATTAAAAAGAATCAAAATCATTGCTTTGAGGCTTAAAATGAACATGTGTTTTTTCGTGTTTCGTAATCTCTTATGCAAAGTAATCTCATCTAAAAAGGTGTATGCACTTCTCTTGCCCTTCATAGTGATCTTGAGAATCAAAAGTCTTTTTGATGACATTAAGTTGCATAAAAGATTGCCTCCACACTTTAGTTTGGGTTTAAAAAATTGAACAAAACACTTTGCGAGTGTGAGTAAACTTATTGCATGTGTTCTCCCTTTGTTTCTAAACGAAGGTTGATCGAACTATGAATAAGTTTATTCACTTTTGTCTATCTTAGAGGGCCTGCCTTGAAGAAAAAGTACTCACCCAAGGGAATGACTCAACTGGGAACACTCTAAAGCCAAGAGTATTTCCAGCTGGGATATAAATGTGGGTATTGGAGTAAACACTAGTATCACATGGTTGATTCCGATGAGATGGATCTAAAAGGGGACTCTCGCCATATGGGTCAATCTCCATGAACGAAAAGTTTGAAATAAAACCCTTGTTTATAGTGGCCTATTAACCCATCCAACAAGTTTATCGAAGTGGTGCATTGGAACTTAGATTCCAAGAAGTTACTTTCCATGTCCGATCTTGGTTAAAGTATAGAGGTTAAGACTTCATTCTTAACATACCTTTATATTTTTTCCTTGGTTACATGTAAAATAATCTCTTCTATTACGAAGGGCATGAGGCAATCCCACCAAGAAAAATGTACCAATCAAGCTAGGGTTTTATAATGCTTGTGAGTCAGTTTGAAAACACAATGCTTTGATCGAAAACATTGGAAAACCAACATTCAACGAATCATCAAAATTGCAAACCCTTTAGGAGAGGCAAATATCTTTGAACAAATTCACATTTTATTGCTTTCCCTTGGGATTCGTATCCTTAGAGGATTCTAAACATTTGGATTTCATCTCAATTTTCTCCTACTAAGGTCAACAATAGGTAACTTTTGCCTCAAATTTCCTTGGTTTTTGCATAATACACTTTGCGGGATAAGGGAAAAGTTGAGACATTAGACATCTAGATTCAAAATCGAATCAAGAGCATGTTTGTGGTAAAAATAATCCATTACGAAAATATTGAATCAATTGGACCCCACACATGTGCTTGGCATCTTTTGGTCATATGGTTTTCATGCAAACATTGGTCTTTTGATTTTGAATTACTCTTAGAGAAAGGCATGTTCTTCACTATCTTGGTCTAGTAAACAAGTCCTTCTTAGGTTCATTTAGGATCAAATCAAACACTTCATCCAAATTCCAAACATTTATCATCCCATCCCATCTAACAACTTTAGAGCTTTGAAAAAATCATTCTAGACTTGGGTAAATCATCGAAATAAAAATCACCTTGTTTAGTTAGGTGTAGGGGAATGCATCCTTTCTCATACATTTAATTGAATTAACAATCCTTTGAACAAATTCATCCTAAGATAACATCTAACATCTTAGGGTTTACAAGTCCATTATCCAAATCCAATCAAAGAAATCAAGTCTAGCATTGATACAAAGTCCCTAAACGTTCAACACCCATATCATTCACCCCTTTCATCATTCATCTCATCATTGTTCCCAAACACCTAGAGGTCACTTTTATAAAAAGGTCAAAACACAAGAGGAACATGGAGTATAA